>BLAZ01000379.1:659600-667100 GCA_014633955.1 Acropora tenuis | reverse complement strand
GTAAGGAGACCATTCAACATGCATGCTTCTTGTTCTTACTTTGGAAACATTGACGATGTTCCAGTTTGCCACTAGTGCAGCTGATAATAAGCAAATCAAAAGATAGAGAAAGCTTTTAGCAAAGCAACTGAGAACGTACAGAGGCAGGCAAAAAGATTCCGGCCAACCAACTTCTAAAATAATAGGCAAGAGGCAGCCTGGCCAAGCGGGTATCCGATAACCACACATCCTGACTTCAAGTCCCAGTCTGACCACAAACTAGAATTTCTTTTGGATTATTCCTAGTTGTATCCCTCAGATTAGCTATTAAAAAAGCCAAATTGTCCGTCTCCCAACAATTCTGATTCTTGGAGAATTGATTAATTTGTTTGTCATTACTTTAATAGTCCCATCGGCCCCGCTGAAATGCGGCACCGGTAAATTTCCACCCCAAACGCGGCTAGTGAGTCACTTTGCAACGCATAAACCCATCAGCCTTGTCTGTAGCCTTGTCTGCAAGCATTTTTAACTAAAAAATGCTTTGCCTACAGGCTCAACTGTAATAACAGCCATCAAAAACACATATCTCTTCATTTCTCTTCATCAGTGCTTCAAATTCATGATAGGAAAAGGCATAAGATGACTTCTGCAAAAGACATACACGGATGGACAAAGAAAACAAGGAGAAGGGGTGGAAATTTCTCTACGCATCACCATTGCATCTCAAAATATGATTGTTGAACAAAAATAATTCGAACTTACCCCTTCCTCCAAAAAAAGAGGAAACAATCGAGGAGCACATTTTTTTTGTCAGAGTTATTGTTTTGAAAATCTAGGAACTAAACATTTAACTTTGAAACACAGGGGCATACAAATAAAGGGTGAAATATGGCATTGTTAACACCATTCTGGCAAATAGTCAACAGTAAAATAAAACAGTTGCATTCACCTTCAGCAAAAGACACATTCATCACATAATAATGAAGCTTAAACCCTTGTCTGGATTTGTGAAATTCGCGATTACTGTAGTGAATAAGCGTAACTCTTGGGGCCTGGGCCAAAGCAAAGACTTGGCCGCTTACAGAACAATGTCGATATGGGGGAATACCGCTGGCATCTCCGATCGCCACGTAAGCGTCACTGAAAGAGTGAGATAGTGGTTTAATGTTAATGAACGAGATGGGTTACAAAAAAAAGTGTTAAAGATGAAACGAGAGGGAAATTATTTATGAGGCCACCATTTTTTATCGAGTTTCTTTTTAAAAGTTGCTATATTACATGATTTAAAAACATGAAAGCACGATAATGCTACACAATGTAATGCCTTTAAGCAAATCGCTTAATGCTCGATGTTTATAAACTTCATAAAGCGTCCCGGCCAGTCTAAACGTAAACCACATTTCATTGAATTTTGGGTTACACTTCGATGGTTTCTTTTTTTTTTCAGTAGAGGTTTGGGTTTCCTTACTTGCATTGGAAAGAATATGGAATATCATAATGCTCAATCCAGATAAACACAGTCTTGTTTCTCGAGGAAATATACCAGACGCAGTCAGCATATTCCATTCTCTCTGGGTATCCACGGCTTTGTAAGACCCCAGGACTATTGCTCAGCGTTGAACCACATTCTGAAATGCATATATAGGCGGGATAAATAATGACAACCACGTTTTAGAACTATTATTCCTAGCTGTGTGCAAATGGAGAACAAAGCACAAATCTGCTGAGCCTTTCATTGCTTACCAGGGACCCATTTTGAAAGCAGTAGGGGCCAGACTGAGTAAATCAGTCCGCGTTCAATAAAAAAAAAATAAAGCAGAAAGTTTAACAGGCAGAGTCATTCAGGGGGACTTAATGTCATTTATTTGATGGCGTGTTTAAATGGATGAAAACCGTAAGAGATCAGGAGCTTTTGAGTAATATCTCTCGTCCAAACATAGTTTGACGCTACTCCAACGTAAATGGATGCGCCTTAAACGTTACGATTCCAAAGCCAACGTTTTGAAACTCCTGTCTAGGGTCGCCATTAGGGGTGATCTAAAGTTGTTACAAGACTCCTTTTATCCACTCACTAATCAGAGTTTATCCTTATTAATGAGGTGTAGATCTAGATAGGTGAAAGGCCGCCATTATCACTGTTCAAAGGAGTCGTGTAACAAACCAGATCACCCCTGATGAGACGCTTAACAGGAGTTTCGAAACTTTGGGTGTTAAATAATAGCTTTTTAAGATGCATTCAATTTATAAAGGTCGAAAAAACATTACCTTGAATTTCAGGCCTAAGAAACCAATCAATTCAATGCAAGAAGAATAATCCATAGTACATTTTTGGTTTTGCCTTAAAGATGGGTACGAAAACTTTGCTAAATGCATCTCCATCTTTACCATGCGCAATAACGGAGAGTAGTAAACAGTTTCAGTGAAGTTATCTAGCCTTCAGTAGACAACTTCATCATTTTTCCGAGTTTCCATTGATGCGAATAGATATTTCAGCATTCTCAAAATGGGCGAAATGGCCTTTCAAAGCCCCCTTTAGCCAACGTAGCATCAAATTTGTGTCTGATTGTCTCTCTGCTGGCTGTTGTGTGATCTGCAATCTATCTCTTGCCCAGGTCACTTGAAATCGTTCACTTGCTCGTACTTGTTGGTCTCCATGGACATTATTGAACCGCATTTCATTTTGAAAAAGGTTAGGCTAATATTTTTCAAGTTCTTTCCTCGGACTTCACGAAATAAGCAACAACTTTTTGCTTTCCTGTTCGATGACTAAGTTTCCATATTTATCTTCCGAAAAAAGGTAGTTTGCGCATAAGCAGATGGGTTGTAGCATAAGTATCGTTCAAAAGTCTTTATAACCCCGTGATATTTCCCCCTTAAAGGACTACTAGTTGAAAAAATTAAAACAAAAACCAAAAAAATAAATAAACCTGAAAACTGAAAAACTAGAATATCTTCAGCTTGGACCACCTTAGTGACATTGATTGAATGAGTTGATGTTCCCGTTGTCCATTGCTCGACTAAAGTATCCGTAAATGAAGTAGTGTCTGTCACCTTCTCCGCTCGTGACTGGTTAGGTGTACCTGTGGGTTTTGCCGAATGTTGTATTGTAGATAAACTATCACGTATAAAAATAAATAGATAATAGTGATAACTCAAAGAGCTTACTTGTTGTTATCCACTGTTCATTTCTCTGAATCCCTTCACCGACAGCAGTAAATCCCGCAACCCACACGCGGAATTCTGTTTCGGTTGGTAAGCCCGTGACATTACAAGCAATTACATCAGGGCCGACAGTCAGTTCTCTGTAAAACGGTTGGCTTCCATGGTAATTATGAGCTTGTAAAATGTGTATTCTATATCCTCGTAGGGTTCCACCCGTCTCTTTTTTGTGCAACTTATTCCATCTCAGCCAAATCGAATTGTAATCGACGGACTCGATTCGCTCAATGTGAGGGTTCCTTGAAGGGACTGAATTTTTTTAAATAATAAATAAAAGTGAAAAAAAATAAGCTACTTTAGAGATGCACGAGCAATGCAAAATTTTCAGAAAGAAGGGGCAAAATGCCCTTGCGTCAACCAAATAACTGTAAAAGTGTTCCACAGCTATGGTGAAATAATGTTTCGTTTAATCATAGTTTAGAGAAATCTATGGGTTTGAAGGTATGCACGAGCAAAGTAAAAATGTAAGAAAAAAGCTGTTTTTGTTTGTATCCATTTTGGAATGGACGAAACAAATCGGCAATGCAATTACACTGCCTAATCTAGTGGTGTGAATTAGGCTGGGATCTTGAAATAGATGACTGGACGTAAGCGAGAAGCAAGATCATCAGGACAGAGGAACGCGCCTTTAAAGCAACGAAACTACACAGGTGTTTTAGTGTGTCTGCATGATTCAACTGCAATGATAAACTGAAGATGATGAAGTGGAGAAAATTCAAAACTTACTTCCTTCCTTGGTCTTAAATCCAATCCAATCAGTGCTTCCACGTCTTCCGTCGTTCAATACAACAATGACTTTACCGGTGTAATTTGAGAGAGCCTCAAGTCCGGTAATGAGAAACTCCCTTCCGGAATGCGGCAATGGCATAACATAGAATATCTTTGTGGGATGTTTTCCTCCGATCAGAATATAATGCTCCACGCTAGCGCCTTTAAGGAAGCTGCTGGGAGGCTCGGCCCAAGTCATTAAGGCTGTCCAATTGGTGGCATTGAAATGAACATCTGTCCATAAGGGAATGGTTTGGCCTGAAAAAAAGGGAATTATTGCATTGCAATTGAACATTGCATAAGCTAAGGACAAGTGAGTTGTACTTAAATGCAGGGTGGCCAAGATTAACGAGTGTGTGGCGGTCTTGTAAGTACGTATATGGGAAAGTAAACTGAAGCAAAAAATAATAACTCGGGACTAATCCTGGCTGCAAGATCTCTGGCGAAGAAAATGTAAAACTGATGAAAAAAAACTTATCGTACAAGGGCAAGTGTCTGCTGTTATAATTGTTTATGTTTTGTTTCTTCAACATACGAGCAACCCATGCTAATCACAACTTGACCTCAACCTTGCTAAAGCTAGTGATCCCTCCCAACATTGAGACTTCTGGCTTGACAGGTAGAGAAATGTTTGCAGTCAAGAACAAACGATTTTTTGGGAGAGACAAGAGTGCTATTTAGCTCATACATCTTTGGGAAAAAAAACAAACCATCAGAGCAAAAGTTTAACAGCCAAATGCAAGATCAAAGTTGCATCTAGAGAATCTCTTCCTCTCCTCTCTTCACCGCTTCCCTTCTCACTCTCCAGGGGAAAACCACCCTGGGAACGAGGTAGATGCATACCACCTTTCTTTTCCTAACTCATGACACGCATACTACTAACATCTCTTGAGGCTTCACGTGCTAGAAAAGAAAAATCAATTACCTAGAAATGATTCCTCAGGTAAGGCTTTGAAATCCGCCAGAAATTTTGTGCCATTATTTTCACGAAACTCCTCAGAGTGCGAGTGGTACCTGAAGCCCCAGGCCTGTATGTCAGCGGTCTTCTCCATTACAAGAAACGAAATGTTGGTTTCCTTGCCACAAATATAAGTTTCATTCCTTCGATCATGTCCATGTTCTCCTGTGATGTAAATTACTACTCCACCACTGTGAAATGAAAAAAAAAAAAAATAAAAAAATCACTAATACATTAAGAATAAATGTCTGTCCTCCTAAGAAACTAAAATTGTTTATCTTATGACCAAAATACCTGCAGTGTCCTTCGGATTCCCTCCGGCCCAAAAAGAAGTTCCGAAATGTCAGCCAAATCGCGGACACGTTTGAAGCCTGAGATCGTAATTTCCAGTGGCAGCGTGGGATGATTTCCCATTGATCGGGTGGGAAGTATGGAGTGTGTGGATAGTTAGGGCTTGCGAATTGGCCCATCTGTGTTTGAAGATCCCCACCACACACTAGAACATCAAAGAAAAAAGCAATATTAGCCTCTGTTTGCTTTAGATATCGTTAACTATGAAGACCAAAAATTCACTTTACGCTCATTAAAACAAATAACTTTGAAAGAAGCGAAATCACGGTTACGCCATCTTATATTTCAGAGAATGATCTCTTTTCCATTATCCTCGCTCTTGTCTAAATCATAACAGGGAGCCCTAGTGAGCAACACAACGCATTGCCACAATCAATTTATGTCGTTGGTTGAAGAAAGAAAAAATAATGGTGTTGCGCGTGCGGCTCGTATTTTACTGCATTTTTTTCTTTATCTTTTTTTAAATTTTTTTTATTATTACTATTTTCTTTTTTTTTTGGTCACCCTTGCTTAGTAAAGCTTCATTTAGTTGCTACCAGAACAAGAAAGCCAATGACCCCAAAATAATAGTAATATACAACAAAAATAATAATAAAACAAAAATAGATGTGGAGCGCGCAGAGTTGCTGCTTTGACTCATTAAATTTACCACAGACTGTTTCCACACATGCGACTATCATGGGTGATAGTTTACTGAAACAAATAAAGGAATACGCCTAAAAAGAAGTTCAGTTTCCGAGAAAATTAACTTGATATAACAAGACTGCTTCCATGACGCCATGTGAAAACGTTCTTTCTGTCTTTTCTCTATTTTATCGTACTGTTTAACCACTAGCTTTTAACATTGACTTACAAGTCACCGCATACTGTCTGCTTGGACCGACTCCTCTGTTTGTGTATCCGGCGATGAATACCAGGTATGTCTTTCCATTAATTAACGAGTTGAGAGTGACTGTCTGTGTACTGGGAACCACCTGCATTACAATTTTGCTACTCTCACGTCCAATTTGAAAATACGTTATCTGGTAACCCAAAAGCGTGCCTCCGTGAAATCGTTCTTCAATGGGACTGATACGAAACCTCATGCTATTTTCAGCCATGTCTGCATTCCAATCGTGTATATGAGGTGCTTCAATTGGAACTATAAGAAGAGAGGAACGTTAGAACAGCTGACTTTCATTCCACCAGATTATTTACACAGGCTAGGGAACAACAATTCTAAAAAGAAGAATAAAAAGACGATGGACGTTTGCTACTTTTATAGCTTCATAACTGAATTGTGAAAAGCTACTTATTTCTCGAGGAAATACTCGGTGTAAAAATAATAATAATAATAAAATAATAATAATAATAATAATAATAATAATAATAATAATAATAATAAAAGCAACTACCTGTTAATAGTATTACAAAGTTTGGGGAGCGTTATCCTTTTAATATATCACTACACAGAGGATACGTATTACCAAACCCTCTTGAATTAGTAAATAGTGATTTATCCAGTGGACAGTGCTGTCTACCTTTTAAACGACCACTGCTTGAAATTTACAGACAGCAATACACAAGGGAAATTGCCACAACTACAGAGGCACAAACAAAGCAACATTCATATGAATAAGCAAATAACAATGATCGCACTCCTCCTTGTTCAACGTGGGTCACCCCTTTCAGAAGACTCGTACTCCGTGCTCTATTCAAATTTTTAAGCAGCCTTTTGGAACCAGTGGGGGATAGGAAGCCTTCAGCCATTGAAATAAACGCAGAAAGCGTTAAAAGAAAAGCAATTAAAGAAATAACAATTCAGACCAGGCGTAATTTAATGCAACGGGTACACAAATCTTACACCCAAACCACTTAGCTCAGTTTAACTACATGTTGAAGTTTAGAATGACAGTAAAACACGTATTGGAGAGAAGTAAGCACTGGTTGACTTACCACTGCCCTCAGTCTCAACAGAAGTTGTGCTGCTTTTGTAAATATCGTTATTAATATCCACAAGGTAAACAGTAGCTATAAAGTTGGTGAACGCAGGGAGACCACGTAACACCTTAACTGTCTGAGATGCGTTGGTCGCAATACTCAGGAACTTAGTCGGCTTATTTTGATCGTCACTGTCAGGAGATGCTCTCGTTGTCTCGTCCAGTGATATTATAAAGAATGAGGCCACCAAATCCACAGGATAACCACTCCAATCTATTGTGAGGCTTGAGTCACTCTTGTTTGTT
>BLAZ01000379.1:635838-651008 GCA_014633955.1 Acropora tenuis | reverse complement strand
CTTGATGACCGTCTTCTCACAAGAGAAGCCTTTTGGTGTGCTCAATTATCCACCCTCAAACCTCATGGTCTGAACAAAAGGTGTGAGTTTAATTCTAAAAATAGGATCCGCTATAATTAACACTATTTTGCCGCTGTATTTTCTTTGCGTTTTTATTTGATTTTATTGTATTATATTTATACTAAAGCGGGTTTTTAACCTTTTTATTTATTTTTTATCTTTTATGTAATTCTTATGGGATTCCTTGTCAAACATTTTGATTTTCTTTGCCTACTTAATTAGGCATTTTATAACTTATTTAAGGCCTCCCATGTTGTTAATGCGAGAAATTCATGGAACAGCGGGTAAAAACGAATTTTCAGTGCAAGGCTTTTTCTAATACACGAATTTCAGGTGTTGACATCATATGTGTGGATTTTTATTAGTTTCAATTAGTAGATAATTTGTGCTTAGGCGTACAAGCTTGAGAATTATCATTGTCTGTATAAGGATCAGAATCAGTATCCGTGTCAATGTTATTAGTGTTATTACTAAACCCTTTGTTACCTCATTGCTGGTTGAATGTGGTGAATTTTCACCTTGGCGCTTTCTTGCTTGGCAAATGCCTTTCACTATGCAAATCACTTCGAAAATTCTTCGTTATCTTTAATAGAAAAAAAGGCAAAAGAGCATACTTACAACCCTCGCCAGTTTGAACTCGGATTGTTTGACTGTTGTAAATGTCGAATGCAGTGTCCACAAGGAAAACAGTGGCTGAGTACTCAGTAAACATTGAAAGGCCTTCGACTTCAGAGGACGAATGATTTGAATTGACCATGTGAAGAAACACTCTCGGCTTGTAGTTGTTGTAGTGGTAATCATGGACGTATGAGGGGGCTTGAGGCATAGTTTCGTTCAAAGATATTATGAAATAGATTGCGTTTAAGTTATTTGGGAAACCACTCCATGTTATGGTTACACTTGAGGAACCGCTGGTGTGGCCAGTGATGGTCCAAGAGGTAGACAAATTTGTAGCTTCAAAAAGAGAGAACAAAATTGCCTCATCACCAATTAATTATTCACTGCAAGAACCAGACACGGTCTGTGTTTGCAGAACGAGCCAATGGCTAATTATATCCAAGACAGACAGTACCCCTAGCCCTGATAACTACCTACAGGTCATAAGAACCAGTGAAACCAGTGGAAGACCCCAAGGACTACTCATAAAATTGTCTCGCGTGTCATATCCACGTGACAACTTTGTCCCTGGACCTCTCCTTTGGCTTTTGGCCCTAGCCGAAATGGCAAGGAGGTCGTCTGGGAAGGGTTCAAATGACAATATCATTTTTCCCACTCTCGACGTTTTAAAATAGTGGCCTTTAAGGAAGCAACTTGAATTTCAATCCGCCTATATTAAAAAATCCAGCTTGCGCTTCTAAAAATCATTCCATTTTTACTGGAGCCAAGCCCTTTTCCAGCCTCCAAGATGGCGAACTCAGATCTCACTACGCTTCCTTCGTTATACAATTTGACTTTGGCGGTCAGAAAGCTGGATCCATTGAACGGTGCCTCCACCAATTCCCCAATAACACCATTGCCATTGTGATGTCCATATCGACATCGACTGTAATGGGAAAGTTCTGAGCCAGAACTGGAGAAAATTCTAGAATATTCGCTGAAACAAGAAAAGGGAAAAACAAAACAAAACAATACTATTGGTCAGACTGAGACCTTAAACTTTAACCCCATGATTGCCTTTCAAGTTTTCCTTTCTCCATTGGTGCAACTTGTAAAATTTATTGATTACATTATTTCATTTCTCAGGGATTTAATAAACATGTTTCTTGCTAAGAAGCCTGTCGTTTTTGTTTTCCTTCAAATTCTTCGAGATGTAATTAGATATTTATTATACAAACCGGATTTCTTTATGGGGATTTATACCACTAAGGAAAACCTATATGACGACACGTGTAAAATTATGATAATTTTTTAAACGTGTTTGAGATATCCAATCAGCTGCTGGCGCTTCACTTGCTTTGTTTAGCGCCCTGCAGTATTCTCTATAACCACTGGAGGCCCCAAAGAAGAGCTTAAAGCGAGGTAGACGTACGTTACACGGTATGCCATCACCGTTCCTATGCGCAAAGCCAACATCAGCCGAGCAAGAATAAGGCAACCATGTAAGGGTATTTGGGCTCATCAGCATGGCATGACCGGCAATTGTCCAGGTTTAAGCGGCAGTTTCACTATCGCAAATGTTAAACTAATCTTTCGTAACAATGAATCATCATGATAGGTTTCCCCTAGCTTTTGTCGTCTACATGGAGCGAATGATTCACGCAACCAGAAGTCTATAGAACCCCAACTCCCCAAAAAGCATTTCAAAATATTTGAAGGGAAAAGTTGCGAAAATTTTGATTTCAATTTTGGAAGGGCGTTTTCAAAACTTATAGGGGGTGGTGCTCTACGGGTGGCTGATAAGAATGCAGGAGGCGTAAGCGTACGTTAAAACCTATTTCGACCCAAAGGATGATTATTATGATAATAATTAAGACAACGACTCGGCGACAATGGCGATGGTGACAACGATGAGCTTCATTCACTTTCTTACCTGCAGGATTTAAATTCAACAACGTGCGCTGAAATAAGCATTACTGCATATTGTAAGCCCAAATTGCTTATTTTCCAGGAGCAGTGCATTTCTCCCCAATCATACTTGACGAGTTTAAAGTCACCGAACAACTTATTGAAACTTCCTCCACAACCTGGAAGCAAGGACACAAGGAAAGCAAAAACAAAATTCCATATATTAAAGACGGGACAATCTCCTTTTGTATAAATTTCTTTTGTTTTCGGTTGTTTCGTGCGAGCGCTCAAGGCGCCAACCGTGTATCACAACTAGCTCACCGGATAGGACATTTTGCAAATGAAAAGCATCGCTTTTGGCCGAACTAAGAGCTTTTTCTGGCCAAAAAGGACCCAACTCTGGAAGGATGACAGTTTGGACATAAGTCCCCCGCGCTTTCAGTTCGGCAGAACTGACGCGTTCCATTTGACTCAATTGCGGACTGGCGAATCCGCCCCTTTTATTTCTGATAAATGGTAAACGCACCAAGATAAAGTGCATATTCTGTTCATATCACCTTTATTCCACCCTGCTTATAACAAAATGGATGACATTAAAATTCATTCGTAGCCACGAGAGGAACGGCAATGTTAATTGTTTAAGTCGTCCATCACGCAATCTTTTGATTTCATCAAGATGAAGAACTACAGCTGACGTTTTGAGTGTTGGCCTTCAATGAGGCAGAATTCTATAAGAGACTAAAACGTCGGCTAATTAGTTTTCTTACAGAGCAGATATTGAACTAGCTTGGCAAAAACCCTAACCACTTTAACCGCATAACTGAATGAGATTTAGGATCTTTTCATAGGCGTCGCAATATGTCTCCTTAAGCTAGGGTTCTCGTTATGGTAAGAGATAGGGAGACACTCTCTGACTTATACACAATATGATCCAAATCTCACTACGTCGGTGTATTGGATAGTCTTTCTCATTAACGAAGAATTAAAGTGCCTCAAGAAAAAGGCTTTTTTTAGGCCTCACAAGCCTCTTCCTTATAATGTGTAAACGACACATCAATTATAAATTACTGCTGAAAGCTGAAATAAAAGGTAAATTTACCAACGATAAACCGCTGCCATTCCGACCGTGGTCCCAAGTACAGATTAAACGCGGCAACGGATATTTCGTACTTCTTTCCACCATCCAGATTTCTCAGGACAACCGTAGAGGTCGAGGCACTCGTATTGATGCTTTTTCCAAGATACTCGTAACGATAATCATGATGATAGCGATGATAATTTTCTTCTCTGTAGTACACTGTGTATCCTCGCAGAGGACCGTTTGTACTTTCTTCCGAAAGTGGTTCCCAGTCTACAATAATGCTACCGCTAGTGTCAGCATTTCTGACATGTACATTTTCGGAAGCAAGTGCTGGAGCTAAACGCAAAGAAAAAGATTAACACTCAGCCTACCGGTGCAAAGTGAAACTCAAGAAATGTTTGAACGAGGTTCTTGAATCTAACTTGGAGAGGAGAGAGTCTAATATTGAGGTAACTTTGTCTAGTACAGAAAAACTTCATCAAATTATTCGTAATTTAACGAAGGTTCAGTGGAACACGTATACTGACATGACTTCTTTCCCTGGTGCTTACCTCCCTCTGGTGTAGTTTTGGAGACGTTTGCAGTCGAGTAGGTGGCGTTTTTTGCGTTTGCAATAATTTGAAACACGAATACACGGTCAGGCCTAACACCTCTTTCTAAATGGTAAGTTCTTTGAATGCTGTGCTGCAATCGGCGATAAAAAGAAACGCCTGTATTGACATCAGTGTATTTCACTGAAAAGAACTCAATGGAGACCCTAAGGGGAAACTCTGACCAAGAAAGGTACGCTGATCTTCCAGTTATGTTGACGGACAGATCCCATGACAGCAACAAGATTTCTGCGAGAGACAAAGGTAAACGATGAGGTCAGCATGACAAACGCCTTCCTTTCTTACTTGCTCCAATTTGCTAAGAGGCGTCATTTCAACGAACGCGTTCGCTTCGAAAACAAGTGAAGCTCAATATAGAAGAAATCTAAATAATCGTTCGCATAATCATGGTTTATCTTTTAAAGTTATTGCCCCTGCAGATTTTCGTGCCCATTGACACGCGGAAAGCTGAAGAGGCGTCTATTACCCTTGGCAGTCTCTGCGTATGTGAAGAAATGGCTAATAAGGCTAATGTACGGCTAATGTACGGCTAATGAGCTAAACGTTGCAAAGTCCATTCGAAAACCTAGACGCGTTTTGGCGTATTGGGCTAATTCCATCAGCCACGCTAAGCGATCTGGATAATTCTACAACGATTTGCAGTTCTGCACGACGTTACGGGACTATGTTATTTAAACAAATATACCTGTCGGCTTTTCAATAACCCCAAGATACCACGCCTTGAAACCATCACCTCGATCCCATTCATATTGCCCTCTTGCAAAAAAGCTGACATGAACTTGGTCAGCTGGGACGAGAACTGAAAAATCCTCCATGCGTCCACAAAGTAGGCTGCCAGTTTTGCCTTCAATCGTCGAGATACCGACGAAGTCGTTCGACCTGTAAATCAATAAAAACCCGTAAAGTTGCAATTTTGTGACGTTCTTGCCGCTGTGGTCGCCGTGGTTGCTTAAAGGAGCTCTGTCATGGCACTTTTTTCGGCCAAAACAATACAAAAATGCCTCTTTCTTCCTTTTACTCGAGCCGATACCGTTGAAATTAGCGGGGTAGATTTTTTTGCAAGAAGAGTTATCTATGCTCCAGTTTTGGTTTTGCCTTAAAGATGGGTGCGAGAACTTTGAAAAATGCTACGTTAACAGTCGTCTCAGTCCAATTATTAAGTTTTCAGTAAAAAACTAGCTTCTTCCCTATTTTTGAATTTCCACTACTGTGACGACCTTCTTCAGCATTCTAAAGTGGGGCAAAACAACGTGACAAAGAACTTTTAAGCTCCTTAAAATTTGCTTAACTTTGCTGAAACATAATACTCACCAACACTGATCAGCGCCCGAGTCATGGTTTATCATAAGACGAAAACTAGAAAATTTAATCCAGATTGCTCTCACTGAAGCAGTTGGTCTGACAAGCCAATGGCAGTGATGCCTTCCACCGTATTGACACGGGAAGTTAGGACTAAGAATGGTGCCATTAGTTTCCGTCAAAACTCCCTGACTAGCGCAGGCTTAAAGTAAAGAAAAGAGCACCAGATGTTAGAATAATAACTGTCAGTAAATGAGTCTTTTTCTTCCTTAGTGCTAACGTATTTTTTTTCTTTTTGTTTTGTTTTATTTTTTTTTTGGGGGGGGGGTTTGTTCTGTTTTTTTGGCCTTTTGTCTGTCCTTTAATGGTAGTGCCCATGCAATGCTCTAAAGATGCAAATAACCATGCATTGTCGAGTCTTCTTTTAATTAAAAGAATCTGTTGACACTCCTTCCACAGTGTGTCGCAAGGCTTGAATCGCTATTGCCTCTGTTTCTGTGGTTTCACAAACTGTTTATTCAAATTCATGATGTAAAATCCTGATAATATACGTAATTATCTTATCAATATCTGTTACTTTTTTTCCTTAATTGAAACTATTCTCTACTGCGGTGTGTCATTCTTTTTTCACATACTTTTTTGCAAAAGAACTGGCGCAATGAATATGCATTTTAGGGAAAGAACCACTGAAAACGTAGTTGTGGACACTTTGCACCGAAGACACAACCAACTAATAAGGGAAACTGAAAGGCAAAACGACAACTTCTTTCGATGGAAATTTCCGTCTTTTACTTCCTCATGGACGCCGCATTACAGTTTCTTGAGAAACTAAAGCTTTCATTCGTAAAACACAGGGCAGTTTCACTTACTTGGCCAGACATGTTTCTCGTAGTTTTTCGGTCCTGTTCCCTTCGACGTAAAAGCAGCAATTCTGACGCTATATCCAAAACCTGGGCGTAGCTTGTTCAGTGTGTAATTCATTATATAATCATTGAGTGGTGCGGTAACATTAACCACTCCGGAATGCCAGCTGGAGCTATCTTGGCGATCTTTGCACACTGTTTCGTAGAAGATACTGTAGCCCTGTATGATACCGTTTCTATCTCTCTCCGAGAGCGAATGCCAATTGATTTGCACCGTGCCATTAGCTGATAAGTTGAATTTCTCAATCCAAGGTGCTTCGCGAGGAACTAACGAAGAAAAAAATCATGAAAGATAAAAGGTTAAAGGATGACAAAATGAGAATCACAATTTCTATAGCTACATTATTTTTGGAAGAAATTTCTGTCACAATTCAGGTAACTAAAATGCGAGGTAGGTGAGGTGTCCAGAGATCGCCATCAAAATTGGTTTAGTTTGGAAAGCAGTCAGTTGCTTCGTGTCAATATTACAACGGTTGCTTCTCTTTTCAACGAGAAATATTCTTGAAACTTAATTGAAGCCGACTGTAACTACTTTCAAAGAGGAAAAGGCTGATTAAGGTTTTTTCCAATAAGGCAGGCGGAGTAATCTTACCGCCTTCAAGTGTCCTCACGTAAACTGAAGAACTATTAAAAGGCCGTCCAGAGGTATCTACGGCAATAACAATAGCTTGATAACTTCGAAAGGAAGGCATTCGTCGAATTGTTGCAGAGGTTACGTTTGAAGGAACGATTCTTCCTGTCATTTCATGTCCTTCGTTAATTGTGGTCCAGTTCACTAAAACCACGTAGGCTGACACCGGTTGACTGATCTGACCAGTTAAAAGCGGCCATTGAACTGCAAAGCTAGTGTCTGTTACGTTTGTAATTGTTGGGTTCCAACCGCTTAGTGGAGACGCTGAAACAGAAACATAAACAACAAATTCTAACGTGTTTTGTTCCCACCACTGATTTAAGTATCCGGCTGTTTCTTTCTCGGTAACCTCATACACCATAACCAAAATTTTGTTATCAAACAAATTGAGAGTCAAATTACTACTGTCACCATAAAATAGAAAACTGACTATGAATCCTTTTAAGCCCTTAGCCATTCCCTAACTCTGACGAAGGGCTAACCTCCGAAACGACAGCTTCGTATTCATTACCCGTTTTACGGTGGAAATTTGACCCTTCACAACACGTTTGAAACCAGGTTTTCGTTTCTCCCTTCCCTACCGACGCGTCACAACAGTTTCTTTAGACATTAAACCATAATGTTACCTGAAGACGAGCTACATTTGCAGGTTTCATATTACAAAAGCAGCAACCTATCTTCAGTTCAATGTTTCAAACCCTTGAGTTAAGATGGCCCGGTTCGGGTTAGATCCCGTAAGCTCCCACGGGGCCTTTCCATGATAATGTAACTGAGCCAATCGGTTGGCGTGTCTTCAAAAGAACTCGGACTAGTACTGCGATTGCTACTACTACTGCAACTGCAAATGTTGCCGCGACCGCCACTGCCACAAACTAGGGACCTTTAGATTCTAGTACGAGGACGAGAACGAGTACGAGATTTGACTGTCCGTTTTTAGCGAAAATATTTTTTAACCCGGACCATTAATCTTTCTCTTTGTTAGAAGCCTAGGTCGCTCAGTTATTCTGATTGCTGGTGACTGGGACTTTTCACTGATCGAAAAATGCCAAAACTGCTACAGTGGTCTTGACTTGTTTAGACACGACAACAGTCTTGCAAAACCTCGTACTAAAATGACGACGGTATCACGCTTTTCCCGCCAAAATGACGGTGTTTTTGCGCGTGCTCAATGTTGTCCTATGAGAAAATCACGTACTCGTAGTCGTTCTCGTCCTAGAATCTACTACCACCACTGCTGCTGCCGCCACTAATAATGCTTCTGCTACTAATAATACTTCCGCTACTAATACTGCTGCTGCTACTACTACTGCTACTGGTGCTGCTTCTACTTCTGCTACTGCTATTGCTACAGTAATGCTACTACTACTACTACTACTACTACTACTTATGATAATAACAATAATGATAATAACAATAAAACAATAACTAAGACACAGTAGAATGATTGCATTAACGATGTTAGACTAATAACTCTGATAACGTACCTGCTCTTAGTCCACCAGAAACTCCTGCATATGAAGCAACAAAAGGAGACGAGTTGAACTTTCCCCACATCTTGACTGTTAAGTTGATGCTTGAAGAGTGAACCTCCTTAAGTACTGCACCACGGTCCATGTGCCAACAACTATGCATATGCAAAACGTCTTCGCCTGACTGCTTCTTGACTCTTATTTCAGGTTTTCTAAACAAAGAGAAAGTACCCAGTTGAATCATTACCTGTTTTGAAATTGATTTAGCTGGCGAGCGTCTGTCGAGTTTGTGGACGCATGCAGTAGAATATTGCGAACCATAAGCAATGCATTTAAATGATTGTGGTCCACTCCCGCAGACTAAACAGGAACGCATAAATTTTCTTGGTATGTTATGATCCAAAATGGGCAAAGTAACTTTATTTATTGCCATGTGATGACTTTACATCTTGGAATCAACAATTCATGAAAAGAAGAAAAGGTTAAATCAGAAGAACTGAAATATATATCTTACCCACAATGTTCCTGGTTTTCATAAGAAGGCAGAATTAGGACAACATGATCTGAAGACTGATCTATCATCCATTCACAACGGATTTCATGTGGTTTGGGGCCTCTGCTGAACTCCAAATGACCGGAAATATCTGTTTTTCGACCACCAACTCCACAAGCTAAAAACCAGATAGAGAAATTAATTTAATAGCCAATCCAAATGGATAATTTCTAATTGCAAGATTCTTTTTTATATAAGTCAACAAATTATTGTAAAAACAAAATTAATACCTCTAGTGCCTGGGAGTTGGTAGTCCCCAACAAGTAGGAGGGGAAATTACCTGGTCAAATACACTCTTGTTTTATTCACTGCCTTATAAGCAAACACTGAAATTCAATTGCCACATTGTGCGTTTTCTTTGCTTTTGAACCTACCTGCATACACCATATCGCCACAGACAACCCCCACGGAATTTTCAGCCGTGCAATGTCCATGCCATGGTTCCTGTCGGCATTTCAACAAGGAGCTTTTAGTTGTGTCACACTCGAATCTTGTGTTCGAGTACGTCAAGTTTCCAGCTCCAAAATCAGAGTCACGAAAATGCTGAGACGGATACGGGCGATTTAACTGTTTGCAAACTGTCTCAAACGCTTGGCCGTGAAATTGATCAGCGCAGAGTTTCCACCAAGAGCTATTAGAATAAATTTCTATTCTCCCCTGATTAGAAGCATCCCCATCAACAAGGCGTATATCACCTTTTGGAAAAAAAAAAGTTAGTTATGAGTGGAAAGAACCCAATGCCTATTGTTTTCTTTGAGTCAAAATGTCACTTATCCATCGAAATTGCCGCCATATTTGTTTGTTTTGTCTCAAACAGCAAGAGCAATGAAGACAGTGCCATTCCCCGCTCTCCTGCATGAAAACAAGACTGAAAAACACTTGGTTGCGGAGAGTCAGGTATTCATTCAAACAGACACAATGAAGGTGGATCAAAAATCAAATGACCCCTTTGTAAAGATTAGGAAAGTATCGTGCCTGGTAAACTCGGCAGCATCAAGACATCACTATTACAAAGATTGTCAAAAGTGCAGAAGCTGGTCAGTATTCCCGGGGCCTGTATCTCAAAAGTCCCTAGACTCCTCAGGCCTAATACGGGATGACACAATTCCCCTCGCAACGGCGAGAGCACTCCAAAGCACAACTAATTATTTCACTTCATTTGTGACATGAAGAATTGTTTTAAGTCGTCCAGAATATATATGAAACGAGATCTAGCTGTCTAAGCATTTAATTGGCATGGGCGGATTAGAAATTTCGAGAAAAGAGGTACCTTTTATAGCGGTGTGGTGACGTCCTCTACAGAAATTTACTGATTTGGTATTTTTCACGTTGCTGTTTCGAAGGGGAAGTCAAACAAATATGCCAAAATGCGCACGTGCAAGGCGTGCAGCACTCATTGAAAAAATTGTTTTTTCTCATTAAATTGGAAGATTCCTGACGTTCTCGTTGCCCTTGCCGTCGCCTTCATACCAGGGATTCCGACCGACCGTTACAGCGTTAATAATCTTGCTACAGCGAGTCTTACATAGCTTTCATCCCTATCACTTTGGACACTATTTAGTTCTCTTTATCTATATCTGTGCACTGACTAGTAATGGATTTGATTTTTGAGATATTGTGACACACAGCGAATTTAGCCTCAAACAGAGGTCGCTACCGGCAAGTTTCCGCACAAATGTTGACGTCATAACTTGTGCTTGAACATGGATTTCCTGTGCAAGAGCGAGCACTTACCCTCAGATGAACTAGCCGCTGCAAAGGTCGTCACTGTAGAAAGAGAAGCGAACAATAAATAGCTAGCTATATAGGATGATGATGAAATTGATGAGGACGACGACAAGAACAATGACAGTTCGCAAACATCTTAAATTAAAGAGGTCTTTAACTAAATCTATTTCCTTGGCTAAATGCTGTCGACTTACAACTTAAGTAAATTCTTTCATTATTTTTGGCTATCTAATAAGCATCATATTATTTTATGAAATAACTAAATTAGTACGCGCGCTCTGCTCTCATCGGCCGAGGCGTGGTTGTATGAGAGTGTGTAAGCATGGTTATGTCACGTAAAGATACACGAGATGTAAACACGCCATCACCAGATTTTGAAATGTAAGTTTTGATTGGTCAGTTGAGAAATGCCATTGTAAAATTAATGTTGTAGGTACCTTTTGATACGTTTTGATCAGTAAAATTCATCTTTTATCTTTTCCTGCGTTGTAGTTTTTAGAGGAGGTTATTTTATAAAAGCAAAAGAAAACTTTTTTTTCCTGGGTCTGCAGAGCCTGATATAAACAATCGAGGGGTTGGGAGAGTTCTCGACAGTTATGCAAACCCTCGACTTCGTCTCGGGTTTGCAAAACTGTCTCGAATTCTCCCAACCCCTCTCGTGTTATATCAAGCTATGCAAACACGGGAAACGTTTTCTATTGCTTAAACATAAAGTCAAGTAAAGACACCAGCCATGCTATACACTGCCAATGGATAGTTATGTATTCCCAGTCCTAGTAACTTTTGTAGCAACATCTAATGTACCGATTCTGCAGCTCTGCGACAAGGAGTGAGTGAGCCAGTGTGCAATTTGGCCTCACAAACGCGTTTCTGAATCATTTTATTTCCGAATGCAGCATTCACGAAGGGGTGCCCCTTTAAATGTGCGAAAAAGAAACAATTTGGACTGGATTTTTAACTTTTAAAGACCCGCATGGTGATAATTTCCAATTTTGGTTTAAAAATGTGTCTTCAGTTTGCCGAGTTTCAGTGTCCCTTATTTTTCTTCCTAGCTTCGCGCATCTACTAGGTGTCTAGTTCTATTTAGATGTTAAAAAAAAGACTAAGACCCTGAACAGGCCTAAAACTATTCGAAAACCAGCCATACTTTTTAATATTGTTAAGATGGGCATCGTTTAGACAACATAAAGCACTCGTTACTCGTTCGCGTTTAATTTCTGTCTACCGGCACAATATTATACTGATATGCAACCTTCAATGGCTCGCTTTACATTGGCGCCAATATCCAAAAAGGTGCACTTCAAAATGTTATCCAAAAATCAGGGTCATCAGCAGTGCTGTTATTTTCGAAAATTCTAAAATTGGTACCGCTTTTGACATTTATACATTTCATTATATCAGTTTCATTGCTTTTACTCAAAAAATTCTTCAAAAGAATTCTTCAAAACACATAATTGCAAGGGTTAATTAGATTTTCAGTCATGCTCTTCATGGGTGTGAATTTCTCATATAAATGTTGCTGGACAAAACATCGTGGGCGGTAAAGTCGAGCGTGATGCAGAGAGCATGTCTCGAGCCTTTGAAATAGCAATGCTTCATGACATGAAAGTGTCTCCTTCAAAAGAAATCATATTTGGCAA
This sequence comes from Acropora tenuis, assembly GCA_014633955.1. Taxonomy (NCBI): domain Eukaryota; kingdom Metazoa; phylum Cnidaria; class Anthozoa; order Scleractinia; family Acroporidae; genus Acropora; species Acropora tenuis. Next base: position 638,508 of record BLAZ01000379.1, on the reverse strand, counting down.
AGTTGACACATGGTTGCAAATAACTTAAACCCAGTTTTCACAAGTGACGCAGGGATAAGCACAAACGACATACGCAGGCGCACTTACTCGTTGTTGAGTTGCGTTGGACTGTTCTAACTTATCACCAAGGAACTAACGGAGTCTGCTGATGTAACTTGTGCTAGAAAACCAGGCTTTAATGTAGGGTCGAATTTGTAGAACTCATCAGTATACTTTAGTTCTTTTTTTCGGGAAAGCACGCATGCGGCGATAACTATTTCAGCCATTGTGGTTCTACTGCTGTCAGCAGAATTATTTCATGGTTAAGGGCTTATTACCGGAACGACCTCACTACGGTTCAGAGCTCGAACTCTTTTTCGTTTGAATAATTTTTTCCCTACCAAATTCAAAGTTTACGGCATACTATGTGTGAAAAAAAAAAGAATGAAACATAAATTGTGCCCATTGAGCAGAGGTTTTTTTGTTGTTATTATCAACAGAATTCGAGGATGAAATTATTCAGCATCTTGACCAACACGTGATTTTGATTTACCCAAAGCTATTGTGTGATATTTCACAAGAATTGTTCCAGGTGCTTGACGAGGTACAAAAGAAAAACGCCCACAGAATTTAATTTTCTTAGAAGATTTGTATTATTGTTATTTCACTCTTTTTTTCTTTATTCCCTGGAGGCTTCTTTTCATGTACGCATGATAAACAGAAACGAAAGGGTTCAGTTCGGAATCTTTCCAACATGCTCGAAAACCCTAAAAAGAAGAACGAATTAGAACGTTTTGAAGAGCATCGTACTGAATGTGAATTAGACGGTGACACGAGCCCTTCAAGATCTTGCAGTACCAAAAAAGGCCTTAAGATGTAAAAACAGATTGCGAAGGAAGCCTGCTTCGCAGAGATTTTCCTATACTATCAACACTCTCTCCTTTTTTGTACAAAACGGAAGGCCAGACAAATTGATCAGTGCCGTAATTCTAAATTGTTGCTGTAACTCCGAATCCAGTCCCACATGACACAATAGTCATGTTTATCAATTCAGCTACATTGCAATAATTCTTTTCTTTTTCCATTCACCTCTTCTTTTTAGTGACAGCCGCTTAATATTTCATTAGCATCCCCAACTGAAGATGTTCCCGTCATTTTCGTTTTATTTTGATTATCTTATCAGTCTCTCTAGATATTGGTTTAAGAAACGTAGTTTTCGAGCGATTAAAAGACTCAAGTCGCTGCACTAATCTCATGAGCTTAAAAAAACTGTTGCTAAGAATATGCGTTCATGGTGGGCATCATCGTCATAATAATCCATCGCAAAAAAAGAACCCAGCGGTACTCCAACATTTCAAAACATATTAAGATGAAAAACAAAACAGCCATTGTGAAAAGAATTATGTAAAAAGGGAAGATTGGTTTGTGGTTTGTGCCCACCATTGTCAAGTTACATAAAGCGATATTTTGAAATCATTGTTTTCATTTTTCTTTCGTTTAGCTAATAGCGTATTCCACCTGTGCTGGTGTCCATAGATACGCTTATTAAGGAAAGATTGACTAGGTTTGCTTGTACCATTAAAGGGCTGTAAAAGGGTTTTTATGCCCAAGCTATGTCATTAAAATCTCAAACTTTACCTTAAAGTGAGCTAAATGACAATGGCAAGTCAATTGTGCTTCGAGAAACCAAGATGTCTGTTTTCGCTGGCTTGTCAAGCGAACAGGCTTACACTAAAAATTTTACCCTTTGCTTAAGAACTATCTGGAATTTTTATGGAGTGATCGTCCAACATTCACAAAGAAAAAGCAAGACAACATTAATCGCAAAAAAAGTTTGAATTCCCACTGGGTGCATGTGTGAACCGAAACTAAATTGCATTCTCCTCAGCCGTTAATTTCTGCCGCGTTCAACTTACAAATGCATAAGATAAACCTGAATTGCTTTCAATGTTTACACATTTTGCACATAAAGGATCGATTTAAACCTAATTTACTTGGAAAGGTAAAATTTCGAAAGACTTCAGACAGAAATTTGATCATTACATTGCGAACATGATTGTCCAAATGCACCACTGAAGGACCAATTATTCTCGATATTTATCGATGCATTAATATATAACCACCCTTACCAGCTAAGAGTTGAAGGAGAAAGGCTGAGAGATACACTTCTGGCATCCATACACGCATGGACATCTTTTGCATCTTTCGCTCATGTTATGAAAAAGCTATGCAATGTAACTGAGCCATCTATGAACAATAGTATGTAAATTAAATTGCCAAAACAAAGCTTTTGCAGCAATTGGCTCATTATCGAGAAAACAGAAAAAACAGCGAAAAAAAAAACCCTTTCATAACGATGGAAAGTGGACTTGTTTTTTGATCCAGTGTTGCCCATTTTCTACCGATGGTTCCTTTGCATTTGCGTAACCTCGCCTTGGGAGAGGAAAAAAAATCAACAGGCTATGGCACCATTTGTATTTCACCTTGGCTGGATGACAAGGATCTGAGACAAAAGCAGTTCATTTTTGATAATCAATACAGCTTAAAACGTTCTAATGCTTCATAGAAAGGATTCTTCATCTGTCTTTCTATTACTATAGGTATACGTAGCCATAAGGACAATCAGGTATATGCGTCCTGCTCCACTCGCCAAATCGACTTTACTCGATAAAATAATCCGGTATGACCACA
>BLAZ01000379.1:615838-618338 GCA_014633955.1 Acropora tenuis | reverse complement strand
CTTAATATGAGCGAGATCCGGCATACGAGGATCTCAAAATTGCCTATCCACCGTACGAATCGAAAACTCCCAATTTCAGTTGGCAATCCCAGCTACCAAGTTTTTCACGTTCCCTCTAACTGCGACTCAGAGTAGAGAATATTCCAAGTTCCTTTCAACTCATTTGAGTTCGAAAAGATCCACAAGTTTTCATTTCCTTGACCATGATCAAGCGAAGCACAACGGATCCAAGTGCACCAAAGAGGACAGCCCTTCACTTTCGATCCCAAAATTTGCGAGGCTTTGTTCTCCAACGAACCAAGCTACACTGAGCGAATCAAAATAGCTGCACGGGGATTGGTCCATCAATTAAGGGGACGCCATCCGGAGGGCTTTATAACAAGCAACACAAACGAACACTTGGTCAAAAACCGCTCTCAGTCCTAGAGTACGCAACTGACGAAGAAATCCACAACGAATTCCAAAACCGGTCTTGCAAACATGGCCAATGCCAATGACGATATTGTCGCTGAAATCCTCACTGAAATGAGAGACAGCCAAGCCCCCTCGTTACTCTCTCCGATCAGGTCTCCAGAAAGTCGGACTCTCTCGGATTCAAACAAAGACATACCTTCCTCACAACCGGCCCCAAACACCGAAAAAACAAAGGGCCTCAATCAGCTGAGGAACGGAATTGCTTCCCTAGAAACAAGACGTGGCAAAAGAACCCTGCACGAATCTTTCCGAATGCCCACATTGTCACTTTGAAGGACAAATCATTCAAAGACCTTTTGCTCAGAGCTAAGATCCCTTCCCAACCTTAAAAAGCTCGCAAACTCTAGTTTTAGCGACATACAGACATTCTCTTTCAGTCGCTCTTTAAAAGATCATCACTTTTTCCAGCCTAGAGCTCTACTTCTTTCGCCTTAAAAAAACAAAAAGGAGTTATCTGCGGTAAGGAGGATGACAATATTACAACGTATTAAAGCGTATGAGGAATATCACAGCCTTTGCACCCAAGCAATCTTTAACGTACACTCCGCTCGGTTTTCTGACCCAAAGGCGCACAACAGACCAGGACATGCATTCTGCTTGTAAATAATGAGAAAGCCACACTATTGTTGAGTTAAAATTGAATTTTTGCTCTCATATCCTATTTGACGCTATAACAGTGAACACTTCAAGATCTTTGACGGTAACAGCACCGCAAAATACGAAAGAAGGGGACGTTTGTCCATCACCAATGAACACGTTGTCGAAGTTCCCTTCCTAAGCTCATCTGAGATCAAAGTGAGCATTTTACGGACGCAACGGAGAAGCACCGTGAAAGCGTGGTACCTGGTGTTAAGCAGTTCTCTTTACTTAGGTAAGAATAAGTGCATTTGGTCATTTAGAGGTTGATGCTTGTATCTTCATAGCCTGGTGGCAAACCTTTGAAACGGTGACCTCGATTCTACTAACAAAGAAAAAAGACAATATAGGTAATTTCGATTTAAATGTTTGTGCACCAGGACTCACTTTACAAAAGATGCAAACAGCAACTGGGAAATTATAACCTCGTTGCTTTACTCTGTGGCCCCCCCTACCAACATCATCAAATGCTACAGATCTACCGCATGTCGACAAGTTGGGCAGGTGACGAGGACTCCCATTCTCTTCTTAAGGTTTCGCAGTTTCTTACTCTAGTTTTAAACTGAGAGTCATGTTCTAAGAGTTTCGTTCGAACGCAGGTTCCTTAGGCAATCGTTTTATTAGAGCTCGTTATAGTACCTTAGTTCTTTAGGTTTCCTTACAATTCGTGAATGAACCAATTCTTCATGTGTTTTTTTTTTTCAGCACCCGTGCTCCCTGGCTGGAACTTAACAATCAGCGATGAAAGCTTTTCAAGCTTTTCTCTTCAGTGGAAAAACCTTTCTACTCTTTTGGGTAGTCAAGTTCAGCATTATATCGTATTGCTAAAGTCAAGGAAAAATAATAACAGTGTTGTGGTTCATAAGGTTGTAAATGGGAGAGAAGAGAAAACGGAAATGACTGGACTTTTGTCTTCATCACAATACACAGTCGAGCTTTACGGAGTTGATAAAATGGGAGAACCATACAGGACTCTAGAAGTACAAGCCACGACACTGACTGGTGAGACAAATTTCACCTGGTTTTATTTCCACATTATATTTAGGAATGTTTTTGTCCATTAACCAGCATAACAGTACACATATACTTAGTCTTTCCGCATAAGTGTTTAGGCTTGCTTATGACCCTTGATTCTTGTTCGGAGTGCATTGTTCTCTCGGCAAATATCGAGCCGAGAGCTGTGACAAAAAGAGCCATATGGACCTAGAACCGAACAGTTCTACCGAAGTTGGATCATAGTATCATTTTCGTCTTTTTATTTTGCGATAAAGTGTGGAAGGTTTTCAACGAATGACTAGCAGAACCAAAATGGGCCCCTTTTGAGAACACGACAATTTTGCATGCGGGTTTACCAAACTCACCATGATAACTCATGATCGCCGTGTCCAGA
>BLAZ01000379.1:593241-598241 GCA_014633955.1 Acropora tenuis | reverse complement strand
TCATGATAGTAGTATCAGTGAGACGATTTAGCGGATTACACGTGTCGAACTACAAAGACACCTTCTAAGGCTTATTTGATGCATTTAATTGCATGGAAAAGGCTAAAAGCAAGGTGAAGAAAGGCTTACGCCTGCCCCGTAGTATGGCCATCACCGTACCAATGCGCATATGATATAGTTGTGCACATGCGTACTGTAACAGCCACGCATTACGGCGGGTGTGGCCTGTGTCCACCATGATTTGAGCTTTTTTTTCTACATTTAATTAAGTACAAACTTAGATATCTGTTGCTTACTTAACTTGCAAAGTCTCACTGTAGGTGCCTCAATGGTAGGATATTTTTTGTTTTTTTTTTTTCCCTTACAAAGGGTATTATCTTCAATGCTAGTCTAATTTAACACACAACTTTGAAAGGTTTTTTCAAGGACCAAATGTTTTCCGCGTCTTAAAAACTGATCCAAGATGCAGATTCTTAACTATTCTGTGCCCTTTATGACTTATTGTCTTGTTGCTGTCTTAGGTCTCGTCAAAAGCGTTCTTCTGGTATGGTTTTCTCTTCCAATATGGTTCATCTTTTGCCTGAATTTCCAAAACAATCAGCTAAAGACCTTCAAGTTACCATGATAGCTTTCTACTTGAGCCTTCCACCAGAAGTTTCAAGAGGCACCTTGGTTTCCAAAGACATCTTAACAGCCGTCATCAAAAGCAATATGCCAGGGATTGGAAAATCCATAGACGGTACGGTTGTCAGTGTTGATCCTTGGAGTTCCTCTTCAGTGGTATTGCAGACCAATGACAACAGGAATAACAAGTCTGAAGTAAACCACACGAAGGCTACTGTGGGTGGTATTTGTGGCGGATGCCTCTTTGTTGTCGTCATTGCTGCCCTTTTGGCGGTTTACGTGAAAAATGAAAGGTAAATTGGAATCTCACGAATGGTGTATCAACAAATCAAGATAACGAAGCAGTTTTATTGCTGATGAGATAATATCATGACTTCAACGACGATGAATGTGCAAAATTATACTGATTACTCGTGTCAGACCGAGGGTGGCGCAAGGAGTCAAATCAGGGCCGTTTTCGATCCAATTTTTCTGTCGTCCACAGTAGCTTATTTCCGACGCATTTCCTCAGGCGCTAATTTTTGGCAATACGCACCGTAATCGATAAAATAGGCCCTGTAGCGTTATTGTACAAGATACATATCATTTGCGTATGCGAAGTTGCTGAGCAAACGAAATCGGCTGTTATTTCATTTGTTTGTTTTTAAAGTGGTGGTCTGGATTTTTTTTTCTTAGATCTCGATTGGGCTTAGGTTCAGCTTCTAAGAGCAGAGGCCGGGTCGTTTCTGATGTGGAGAGAAAGGTGTGCGTCGACGCATCATGTACAAATTCCACCAATGAAGTGAATTCTCAGTCAAGGGGCTTGCATCCCTCCACATATCAAGATCATCCCAAATCATTCTTGAACCATTTCATCGAGGGAGCCAAACAAGAAGAATGGCTGAAGCCTGTAAGAGAAGACCAATCATCAGAAAAGATTGGTGATCATGAGGAAGATCCATTTGCAGTGAGCTCAACTTTCGTTGAGTCACAGAGCTCGCGCAATAATTCCGAAACGTCAACCATCCCGCTACATGAAGAGCTCGATAAAGCAAGCAAAAGAGATGAAGAGATTTAAAAACAAGGAATTAAAAATGGCGCTGATGCTAATAAAAATGAAAACATCACAATCGTTACTGTCAGAGAAACAAAGGATGAAACTTTCATTCAAAACTATGACTAATGCAAACGGCGGTGTAGAAAAATATTGGAAACTTTACTTCCAAGTTTAGGAAAATAGTTAAAAAAATTAAAAACTCACCACTAGTTCTGTTCGACTTATGAATGTTGCTCAGTTAAACTGAGTGGCGTCTGTGTTAATGTTTCTTCGTGGATACTGTAAGCGTATAGTCAAAGTGGGCATCTCTGTCACAGTGTCCGAAAATAACCTTGTACATCTGCACTAACAAGATAAACTTCCTTCTTAACTCACTACAAGCGGAGCCATTTCAGGACCCCAAGTGTCTCATATTCTTTCTATGATCCGCAAATGACTCGGGTAGCCGCCTCTGTATCCACTCTATACTTTAGATATACCTCATCAAATACGTATTCCAGACCTGAGAACCATATTCCAAAATTCGACCCACTTAAGTCTCATATCCTGTCGAGACTCCTTCAGAATTGTTTGGATCAAAGGTTCGTCTTATCAAACTTAGAACTTTATTAGCTTTAGCACAGATATAGTTTGTGTTGTAATCCCAAGACAGGGAAGACTCCAGCCAGACACCAAGGTGCTGTGGTGATCTACTGCTAATAAATGTTTGCCAGACAACTAGTACTCATGATGATATGGATGCTTGGATTCCGATAGGTGTAGGACCTTGGACTTTTCGGACTTAGGAGTATAACAAGCCCGGAGTTACACCAGTCAAAGGCACTATTGAGATCAGTTTGAATATCTCTGCAATCCATCTCTGAAGTAACTTTCCGGTGAAGAATACTGTCGTCAGCAAAAAGTCCACAGTTACACTTGACTGCCAAAGGAAATTCATTAATATAAATAAGAGCAAGGGCCCCAAAATGCTTCCTTTGAGGCACTCCAGATGTTACCTCAGACCAGCCGGAAGAATGTCCATCGATTACAACTCCTTGTTTGTTGTTTTACAAACGCTTTGCATTATGAGGCCTATCACCGGCCAGAACAGATCACGGCATGGGTTACACAGCTAATCGCTCTGCCACATACTTTACCTTGTCATTAGCCATCACCTGTTCCGTTGCCGTTTCATGCGAATTCTGATACGCAGGAGAAGATGTTGGCTTCATAAAAAACAAACTACGACCAAACCAGGACTCAAACCAGCATGCTCCTTTTTCAGGGAAGGCTTGTACCCAACACATGATCTTTATCTATTCCGGCAATAACGCTTGAACCAAGAATAGCACACGTATGCAAATAAATAAACAAATCAGTGTGCTCTAACTGTGAAAATGCTAGCGGGTAATTTTATTTGAAAGCGAAAGTCTCAGTGATAATTTCGATTTACCTTTGAGCCACCTGGCTGTTGGTCGAGATAGGGCGGGGCACATCTTTGTTGTTCAAAAGTGAAAAAACATGGCTTGTAACATATGTCCACTCCCTCTTGTCGCCGGACTTTGATTGCCGGCTAAAACATATTTTCATGGGTACTCGGAAAATAATATTATTCAACAAGCATTTCTGAACGACTTATATCTTGATGCCTTAATCGTCATTTGTTTTGGGAAGGTTTTTAACACCGTTTGTTCTTAATTGCCGGTAAAAACAGCTCTAGGTTACACGTATGCCAAGGCATGGTAACCGACAAACTGTTCCACCGAGGGTTCAATCTCTGGAAATCTCGATTTTCACGGCTATAAGCCAAATACATGACCCTAAACCTAACTGACCACTCTCATTATTCAATGGACGAATATAAAATTTGAAGAAAATGTCACCGGATTTTTGGTCATGAACTAGAGGGACAGGTGAAAACTATTTTGCATAAGAGTCGAGACACCAAATTGTTTCAAAGTAAGCATTATTTAGCCACATTTATTTCCAACATTAGTGAAATTTACCAAAAAGCTAATATACACAACGTTTTTTTCCAAGGAAGCAAAGCTTTGTAAATAAAACAAACAAAACAAAACAAAAGAAATAGTCTAGCTGACTAATGGTCACAGTCAGGCAACATGAATTATTGAATTTTATAGGCACTGAGACATTTGTTTCTAATGTGATATTTTGGTAAACAAACTTTTCTCGCCCAAATGGGTGATGAAAAATGTAAGACCAGTCTAAAATATCTATTTACATCTAATATTGTGAAAAGATGAATTCCACAACTGCGCAAAATGGAAGCAAACTTTTCCTCGGTCATTTTTCAACGCGCGTCGTTTTTTTGTGCAACGGCTGTATGTAGGGGTACGTGACCTTCCGTGCGTTCCTTCATTTCTAGTGAAACTTTGTCATTCGCGTTGCTAATTGGATGAAGGATATTTTTGCGCAGTATAAGGTTTTCTAGCGTGCTCCTTATTGGCCACGATTGCAATCAGTGCGAATATCTGTTCCTCCAGTTATCAGCGACACATAAACGAGGCCAACGGGTCATTTTCTATCGCAATGACCCTTCAGCCTCGTCTGCGTGCAGCTGTAAATAGAAAAAACTTTGCCCACAGGCTCAAATGTATTAACAGCTATTGCATTCGCTATGATTTTCTTGGATAAGGCTCAGTACCTATCAAATAATAATCAAAACTTCCTTCAAAAGTACCTACGTTTTCGTGTGTTAACGTGAGTCAAATTAATCTAAATCAGCTCGTCACTTTTTTCATCTTTATTAGCCTCAGGGCCACTTTTAATGCGTTGCATTTTAATCCCTTGATCTTCTTTGCTTCTTTCGTCGATCTCTTGACGTAGCGGAATGGTTGACACTACGGGATGATCACAAGTTTCCTCGCGAGTTCCCTCGCGTGGGTTCTGTGACTCTATGAAATTTGAGCTCGCTGCACCTGGATCTTTTCCCAATTCAACAATCTTTTCTAATGATTGATCTCCCCTTAGGGCTTCAGCCATTCTTCCTCTTTGTATTCTTTGTAGAAATGGTTCACAAATGATTTGGGATGATCGTAATATTTAGAACGATGCAAGCTCCTTGATTGAGGATTCACCCCATTTTTGGCATTTGTAAATGATTCATTGACGCACACCTTCATCTCCAGATCAGAATCTACGGCCCGGCTGTTGCTCTTAGAATTGGAATGTTCGCCAAATCGAGATCTAAGAAAAAAAAAAGAAAATTCAAACCTTTTCAAACAAAAAATAACAAAAGAGATTATAGCTGATTTCGTTTGTTCAGCAACTGCGCATTCGCAAAAGATATGTATCTTGCATGCTAATGCTACAGCGCCTATTTTACCAATTAGGCGCGCAT
>BLAZ01000379.1:580741-583241 GCA_014633955.1 Acropora tenuis | reverse complement strand
AGACGGAATAGTGGCAAAATGGGGGGACGAAAGGGCACAAGCGTCTGCATCCCAGCTATCATAGAACAACAACTACTTCTAAAGCACGCCCTCAACTTACGTATGATCCGAACTCATCAGCTGCAGGCAACTTCTATGATTTACTGTTAAAACTGAAGGGTGGCAGTAAAATTTAGATGATTGTTATGGGGATGCTTTACATTCAAGGGATGGTATCTAGGTAACAGATGCATTGTCTCTTAGTTGTGCTACTCTAAAGTTGTGAAGTTCATACAGTATCTGTTTATGTGGGGGCACGAACTCGCTAGTTCCTTTCGCCTTTTCAGGCTACACCCTTCCGGTTGAAGGAAAATGCATTCAAACAAATGTTATCTACCAAGCCTTAGTAACCACAGAGACAACAACAACTAAAACTTATGTCGGACTGGCATCAAACTTTAATCTAGGGACGTTACAGAAACCACCGCCAGGCATCCTTTTGATTAAAAAGAACTCTCAAAACATGTTTAAACTTTACGAGACACCAAAAAACCTTATGTTATAAAAACAAGCGATAAGAAATAACTGAGCGACGTTTCGACAGCTCCACGGTGATTTTCATCTTGAAAATGGTCTTGGAGCGATCGAATCGTCATTCTTATTTCTTATCGCTTGTTCTTATAACAAAAGGTCTTACTAAGAGCATGTTTTCAATTAAAGAACCTTTCCAAATAAATTGGAAAGTTTAAAGAAGTGCAAACCGTACAGTAACCCTAACAAAAAATGTCATCTTTGTGTCTATGAAAAATTCATCATCATTTGTAGAAAAGAGCTGTGTAGCCTGAACAGGCGAAACGAAGTAGCGAGTTCATGCCCAGAAACAGCTATGTACCCCAGGGGTCCGTTGTTCAAAGTTCGATTAAGCTAATCTTACGTTAGCGTAAATTGTGATTGATCTTTATTTACCGTTAAAGGAGGATTTACCACAAAATTGTGGCCTAATAAGGTTATAAATTGCAAAATTATTTTCCTTAAACATTAATCTTGTCAAAACAATTTCCTTTAAGGGTAAATAAATAAGAATTAAAATTTCCACTAATCCAGGATTAGCTTAATCGGGTTTTGAATAACTGGGCCCACAACTTTAGAGTAACAAAGGTAAGAAACAATACATCTGTTACCTAGATACCATGCCTTGAATGTAACGCATCCCCATATATAACAACCAAGCAAATTTTACTGCCCCCTTCGATTTTAACAGCCAATCGTTGAAGTTGCCTGGTGAGTGTGGTCCTATAACTTCGGATCATATGAAACAACACTGTCGCAATGTATACGATGACTACTCCTGAAGCCTGAACTCCTGTGAAATTATGTATAAAGAAAAATATAAATATGAACTGAACAATCAAATTTTGATTGAATTGCATCATTTTCGAAAATCCAAGCAACAAGAACAAACAAACAGATGAAGAGGCTGTCATTTCGAGCGTTAGCCTCTCTTTGTCCGACTTTTTCACGGTCCTCAACTTTGCTCCACAGTCTCTCTTTTCATCATCGGCTTCTTTATGAATGCGTGTTTCAGTTGTTTCCGCATAACGCAAGTAGTTTCAAGGGACTGTGGCGGACTTCAAACGGGGTACTTAGCCAATATCAACAGATTTACTCACTGTGATTGGAAGCGTCGAGAATCTCAGGGAGTATTATAACTTGAATGAAACAAAAAAAGAAGACATGATTTTTACATTAGTACAAAATGGATGGTTTAATGCGTGAGGAACTGATTACAACAGTCGGTATAATTAAATACGTTTGGACTCTGGATAATAAAGTTCGTGTAAAATTGCACCAAAACTGGTTTTTCTCTTACAGAACTATAAAGGAGAGAAGAGGATAGAGAGATGACCCTGTGAAGGAGCTTGACTGCGAAGACCCTTCAAGGCCAACACTGAAACACACGAGGCTGTCAATATCCGACCGTCTCAATCTAGAGCGACTAGAATGTCTTATCACTTGCACTGAGATGATCATTACAAAACATTTCCGCGCTGCGTTACCCCTGTTGTTAGGGAGCGAAAAAGGTATAAGATTTAAAATGAATATATAAAACATGAAACCGTGAATACATAAAATGAATTACTTTGATCACCGCACTTTAGCCGCACTGCTTATGCAGCATTGGGAAAGGCCTGAAAATTTCAGGCTTGAAAAGGGCCGGATTCGAACCCTAACCTCTGCGATGCCGGTGCAGTGCTCGACCAGTTGAGCTATCAACTAGGAACAGGTCGCTGGGTGGGTCGCTTATAAGCCCGTAGATGCGGAGATAGATGATGATAATACATGATGATGATTATCGCCGTTGAGGCCTGAATTTTCAGGCCTTTCTCGATGCTGCTTAAACAGCGTTAAAATGCGATGATCAAATTCATTCATTCCAATCCAAATTTCAAATAAATGGAAAAATTCCGGTATTATCATCAAATACGTAAAATATTTGCGGGTCTTCTGGTTATAAATCCCA
>BLAZ01000379.1:560741-568241 GCA_014633955.1 Acropora tenuis | reverse complement strand
TTTTTGATGAGTAGGTTAATAATTGGCAGCGATCATATGGGCTGATGTTTGTGGACCTACTTGACAAACAGAAACAGAATTCAGCAAATGAACTGAAAAGGTTAAGAGTCCCAACGAGCAGGAGGCAAACCAGTGGCTATGTGCAAACGCAGCCGAGGAGTTGAACCATGCAGGGACTACCTGGAACAACTCCAGCTGATGGAATAAACTCGGGATCGCCACATTTCAAGTCCGGTGCCCTAACCGATCGGCCACGCAGCCTATCAGTATCCATTCGAGCACCCGAGTCTTGAAAGTCGTTCCTTTATTTCCTTACGTGCACACATAATTTCATTAACCCTAGGATACTGGTTACGGCTGATTAGCCCTCCCGGCCCTTGCGTCGTCGCGGTATCTCTGATTTACTGGAAGTAGGCAAGCATACAAGGACGCTTCGCTCTAACTCCAACAACAGCGTCTCTCTTGTCATTCCTCGCTACTTTTCCGAAACCTACGGTAAACGTGCCTTTTCAATCTGTGCACCTAGACTTTGGAACAATTTACCACCGTATCTGAGATCCCCGCCACGAACATTGAACATTTAAGAGCTTAAAGACATCTATTTTTGATTCGACTGGAATTTTCTTTTCTTGTATTGTGATTTTACACTATATTATGGTTTTCGTTATTGTGATTTTAGATTGTATTTACGGTTTTTCTACCTTTTTGGATTTTTATATGTATTCTGTGTATTTTGCTTATTTCTATATTATGTTTTTTCTGTATCATGTATATATTGCTTTGTTGTAAGAGCATTGAGACACTTTGAAGTGCACTTAGAATTGTCTTAATTATTATTACTGAGAAATGGTTTGAACCCAGGAGTAACATAGCTTGATTTGGTGATTGGAGTCCTGGAAGGACTGTTGTTTGTAACTGACGTTTCGACAGCCTGTGCGGAAGCCATCTTCAAAGTCAATTGCAAGTGATAATCTTATTCAGTCTTAGTCATTGATTATCACTTGACTCTGAACATGGCCTCCGCGCAGGTTGTCGAAACGTCAGTCACAAACAACAGTCCTTCTCAGGACTCCAATCACCCAGATGATCTTTTTCAATCAAGGTATTATTATTATTAGTATTATTGTTATTATTATTATTATTGGTTTATAACCCAAGCCAGAAAGTTGAAAAACAATAAATATTTAATAAATGTTAGAAGTAATTATATTCACATGAATGACCATATTTACAATTGATGTTCCAATTGTTATAAAGGGTATGAAAAGATACTGAGTTAAAATGTCACACTTCTGAATACACAGCTTCCTTTTGGACGCTGTGAAGGCGCTTAAGGTAGTTAAAGACATGATATGATCTGTAGCTAGTGGATTACAAGCTGTAGCGGCACCGATGCCAAAAACTTGAAAGTATTGCCTTGTTATTTGTGTTGTAGATACTCTGATTTAGCTCCATTTTTGCCTTGTTTACTTCCAGCGCTAAGCTTCGAATATTCGCGCATGTGGCGTCACATATTAGGCGATAAAATAATATGACGACGCGCGTGCGTGGATGAGAGCCCGCCCCAAAACCACCTAACCTTCGACACATGCATCGCAAGCAAACAAGCCGCGCCTCTAGTTAATAATAAGAAATTTAGCAAATGAAAACTAAAAATTGCACGGTAAGGCCACCGAAACAAAATACCAGCTAATTAGCTGACTTGATTATTTCCCTACGGGTGGGGAAGGACCAATCATACGAGCCGGAACTAAATTTTTTCCGTCCCGATATCACTAAAAACAACTCTAAAAATAACCCCATCTGTGAAAACGTCATGGCGAAGGTTCGGCAAGGGAATTGAACATTTCTACTCATGGTTTCCTGAGTTATTGTTAGAATAACAAGATTAGCAGGTTGCCTCCACTTACAGATGCTAATGAGCTTTCTGTATTGTTCTTTAAATCGTTTACATCCTCATTTGTGTTGTTAGCCAAGGAACCAACGATAGATAAATGAGAATTCAGTTGGCTGAGCTGCGAAAAAAGGATGAAAAATGGTTGTTAAAAATCACGTTGGCCGCTACTTTCCCTACTCACGGTTTTGTACTGAATTGGGCCAGTTTGCGTCAACTTGCCTTTGTTGTGTAAAGGGGACACTTTCAAGCAGTTGAGCTTCATGTCAGTTATCAGACAACTTGTTAAGATGGATAAAAATATAAAGATCTATGGCTTTTGATAAATGTCTCAAGTCTAGTGTACTAAAACCATTCACTGTTGTCTCCAACTAAACCCGGCGAGCTTCGATGACTTGCATTTCATCTTTAACAAAGTTAGGCTCACATTTGTCAAGTTGCTTCCTTGGAATTCATGAAAACATACAGTGACTTTTGTTTTTTTCGCTTGCGAGGCTTACTAAGCTTAGTAATATCCCTTAAGAGAAGCTTGTAAATAAACAAATGAATTGTAGCACAAACCTCACTAAAACTGTTTGCGTGCCCGTAACGCTGCCGATTAAACAATCTTTGTAAAATTCCCAATTTTTAATGATTCACTACTCGAAAATTGGATGCTTTATTTGGTTCAAAGAGTATTGTAGTTGACACATTTCGTGTAGGAGATCAGGACAGTTAATTCCCAGGGTCCTCTCTTTCGACCTCGGATCGACATTCGATTTGTAGTAGCTGTAAAATTATACGCCAGCTGTCGGATAGAGAATAATTCTCCTTCGTCTCCCGCAATTAATTCAATACGTAAGTAAAAGCATGATGATTTACCTTTAACGAAATTGTTGTATTTAATTCGTTCAACATTGTTTGTAGATTGTTGTCTTTGTTGTGGAGTCGTGTGTCTGCCTCTTTTATCTGCCAAATGAAGAAGAGCGAGCAAAAAGGTGTTGAATGGACCCGAAGCAAAAAAGAAAAAAAGCGAAAGAAAACAAAACAAATTAAAATTTCACACTTATGCTCGCTTTGAAAAAGAAACTGAGGGGAACTCGTAAATCGGTTTACCTTCAAAGATATTGTTGAATTTAACTCATTCAGCAAAGTTTGTAGAGTGACAGTCTTCTTGTCTAGTCTTGCATCTGTGTCATTCAACTATGAAATAAAAGCACCAATATAATAAGAAAGAGACGTTAGATCAAGGAAAATAAAATAGGGCTTCAATTAGGTGATTCCAAGCCGTAAATCTTACCTTGGCAGACATATTCCCGTTTAACTCTTTCACTAATGCGTGTAGATTCTCATCTCCCTTATTGATCCTTGTATCTGTATCAGTCAGCTGAAAAAATGACATAAAAGGAAATAAATATCAATGATTACTGCATCAAGTTCGGTTGCAGACTGGAATAGCATCGCTTTGCACAACTAGAATTCATAATTGAAATAAACTGTTACCTTTTGAAAGAGTGTTCTGTTGAGATCAGTCATTGCAGTAATTAAACTGTTATCTTGAGCGAGGAGCGTCGCAAATGAATTGTTCCACTACAAATCAAAACGACATTGCAACGTTATCCCTTAGCATCCTGCACTAAAAAAGGCGAGTTGTGACTATTTTGCGATTATCCCATCTTCTTCACATTCCACAATGTTGGTAAAGTACGCTAAAACTATGTTGTAGGCACGCCTCTGAATTAGAGATTCACAGTTTTATGTTCAAGTTGTCATCATAACCGCAATTGTGGTAGTTCACGTTGTTGTTTTCGAGAAGAAGGCACGTAATTGTTCAAAATGTACATCTGTGCCGCACGTGCAGCACGCTTATTTTTCCTCACTCGACCAATAAAATTCTTAGTTTGTGGTGTTGCCGTTGCCGTTGACGTCATCGCTAGTAAAGCTCTTTCGTGGCTTTCTACAGTTGCAATTGCTCCGGTGAGTTAGTTCTTATTTTGTTTGTTATTCCGCTTGTTTAATTTTGTGTATATATACTAAAGAATTATTCGGCTCATCTTTGGAAATAGTTACTAAAATGTCCTCTTAGCTAGAGAAAATATTGCGTCATTTTTCTTTGACCGACACGAAGGACGGCCGGCCGAACTTTATAAGTTGCTATTAAAATTCTTGGCTTCCAGACACATGCTTCTCGATTGTTAAGGCGGTCTAAGCATGGCAAGATATTTAGCTCTCCTGCCTTGAAAGAAAAAATAGCACTATCTTCTTTCACGAGAACAAAAACTTTTAAACCCTCACCATTTGAAAAAAACAGCCTCCCGCCTGAATTGTAAACGAGCTCAAGGTAATTGCCCTCGAAGTATTTAGTATTACATTTAGTAAATCTGTGATGTAGAATCGTATGTCCATACCATGAAAATAGCATTGTTGGTCTTATGCTGGAAATCATTGAGTTCTTTCGTTGTTTGATCGGCAACTAAACGGTACGCTGTGACATTAGCGCCGAGTTCCTGCAACTGTGAAATAATAACAACTTTAAATTAACTCAAATATTCAAGCTGCCGTCATTGCCTTGGCCCGCTTTCTTGTTTCTTACCTTTCTCTTAAACATCTTCCCCAGCTTTCTTTTATGCAATAGTACCAAAAATAAAATACAACGACACTGGAGTTAATGAGGCTACTGGGAAGTATAAGAAGAATACTTTGAGAAAGAGCAAACCGCCAACGACTAACCCTAAGAAAACGAACAACAACAACAACAGTTCTCGTGTGCATCTTTGCTTTTGATAACATTCTTTGCCGTTCTCGCTGTCACAACAAATTTCAGGTTGTAATCAGGATGCAAGCACCCTTCAAAAAATGCTTATATACCACTTGAATTCCTGGAAACTTGATGGACAAATAATTTGAGTACAATGGCTAGGTACCGTCTCTGTGAAATCTCATTGTCAGTAAATTCTCATATTGGCTTCCATTTTGTTGAATTCTTTTTTCAGTAGTTTCAGCACTCTCGAATTCACCATTTACAATGAGAAGAGTTTAATCGACCGGCTCATTGAGAAAGAACTTGCTATCACTCGGGTAAAAAAACCAAAGCGGAAGAGCCCGGAAAAAAGAGGTAAGCTTTAGTAAAATGCATTTTATTTTGTTGAAGAATATTTTGTTTTTCCTATCTGGCGATGGGAACATACTATGATTTGGAAACATTGCCATCATACAAAAAGATCCTCATCTCAGAAAAGTTGCAATGCGTTTTGAAAATTGCAACGCCATTCAGTAAACTGTCAACGATATTTAAATAATTGAAGTAAATGTCACGTACTCTTTTGCACGCCCTGTACGTTTTTGCACGAAATGCACGCTTTTACATGAAATGCACGCCCTGATACATCTGCATGCTTTCTTGATAAATTTATATTCCTTATAGATTGACCACTATTGAACAACCACTTTTGATGACGTTCATGACTTTCCCTTTTTTCTATGATTTAAAACCTTTTTATTGTATTTCGTGAGAAAGGGCTCGTTCTGAAAAAAAAAGATGTATGGAGAGAAAAAAATGGTCTATATTCTAATTTCACCTACCACAGTCCTGAAAAATTCGTTTTCACTGTGAAGAAACCTGTACGACTTTTCAAGCTGTGTGAGTTCTCCTGTTCTTGTATTCTGTGGAGGGAAAAACATCGAGAACATAAATTGAGAAAACACAAATGCATCTACTATCGCTGGGACACAAATCAGGCCGAAATACATGACAATTTTCTTTTTTATTGTGGGACGCTGGTTGGAGTCGCTCTGATAGGAAAGATGCCTTTATCAGTTAACCTCGAAGTAACGAACATGAAAAATATTAAACTTCTCTGTCAAACAAGTTGATAGGGTGAAATTTCCACCATAAAGAAATAATTATCTAACGAAGTTGAAGCATTATCCCTGCCAGAAATTATGCATTTTTTTCAATCCAAACTTGACCCTTGTATCGTACAACCAAGTCTCTTACTAAAGTTTGGCGCAGATAAGTAACATTCTCTTCCAGAGATTTCATCTTTGCAAGGAACTCTGTGTTTCCCAATGGTCTCGGTGCTTCTTGCCTCGGAGACAATGCTGTAACTGCAAATGGAAAAAAAAACGAACATCTGTAATCACGAAATGCCGGTTTAGTCAACTGAGAGGGACGATCGTCTTTTGCAATACAGAAATTCGTCCTTTTTGTAACGACTTCGATCTTACTCATCCGCGTAAACAGCTCTGTTTCTATCGACTTCCATCGACTTCCATCGTCGCGCGCAATAAGCGCATGTAAAGTCAAATTTTAAAGAAACACTTTCGACTCGATGAAAGTAAATACAGATTATTAACGAGTAAAGATACAAGAGACACAGTAAAAATACATGTATGACTATTGAGGTTGTTACTTGACTTTTAGTTCCGCCTCCATTGGTATTTCCTTTCAGAACACACTACACTAAACTCAACAGTCTTTACAGGAATCCCAGCTTTGACTGATGTCTAGTGCGCATCTGTCGGATGAAATGCTGATTGCAAAAGTTAAGGGAATTGGCTGATTTCAATGAGATAAACTTCTAAAACTGCATTCTTGAAAATGGATTTTCATCAGCGACACTTTCAGTTCACATATGTTGTAAGTGCATTTTGAACTAAGCCACTGCAGCCTCTCAGCTGCAATGTTCCACTTGTCGAGGACTTCACCACATTTCAGAGTGCCCTTGATTGCATCTTCATATCTGAGGAATTGATCAATCTTTCAATCTGCTGCCTCATGCTTGTTCACCATAAAATAGCACGTCGACTCATCTGCCTTTGTTACAAGGGAACTGTGTCCTACCAAATGGGTCTAATGATTTCCGTTGCTTTAGACAATCTCCCTAAAGACGTGATGTTAGCCAGACGAAAAATGCCTACTGTATAGAGTAATCGTACATTAATAATTTTAAAAAAAGTAAAAAACCTTTCTCTGTCACATTACACGCCCGCGGCGCCATATCGGTGTACAAAATACAGAAAGTCTTGATCCTTTATATCGGGAACTCAAAGTTATTTCCTCCGCCCAAAGAGTCCTGGACGTTTGAAGGCCAGTAGCTTTATCGTTCAAAATGGATCATTGCCATGTTGACCACGAGAATATTTAAGGCAAGGATTGCGTGCTTTAAGTCAGTAAGAGCAACGTTTATTGACCAAATGAGTACAGTTGTGGCCTTCGATGTTTTTTTTCGGCCAGTGCGGTTACCTTCCTCAGTGTAAGTTAGTATTTTCCTGATGATCTCTTGTCATGATTGGTCATTCTACCTCAAGGATGGACAGAGGAAAAGGTTGGACGCCTGGCGCCTCACGTACCTTCAAGTATTCTGTAATTATGCTCATTTTATTCGCTGTACGTCGGACGGAAGATAACTTTGTTTCACTTCACTCTCAAATTCAATTAGTCCGCGCTCTGCAAATAGTCGTCCTTTTCGCTACGCTAGCTTTCATCCCAATGACAGCGATTATTGGACTTCTTGCTCGCTTTTTATAAAATCTGAATCTTCTATTCAACGTCATGGTGGTTAAATAAACTGAATAAAGGGATGGGCTTTTTATTTACATTTGTGACGACAGTATCAAATCGGGAA
>BLAZ01000379.1:517853-520353 GCA_014633955.1 Acropora tenuis | reverse complement strand
TCTTAGCAATGTTGCTACTCACGTGAAAGGGCCTCTGTTTGTTTGTCAGTGGAATCCTGGTGAATTTTCTACGGGGATTCATTCAATAACCGTGAAAGTCAAGGTATATTTGTGATTCATCCCTGAAGCAGGAGGTCGTTTCGCCATTATGCGAAGACGTTTCGCTAAACTTATTTGGTACTTTCGCTCACGTTCAGGCCTTTAACACGCAGTTCTGTTGTTGCTTCGTTCTCAAAAGCGCAGGTCAATAGTTCTTCTCCTATGTTGATTTCTCTCATAATCTATTAGGCAAGAACTGACCAAGTATGAAAGAGAAACAATTTTCAGGCATTAGCGAGCTGATCGAATGCTTCTGTGAAGTGACGTGGGCGAAATGATCCGAGAAACGAGTTTTATCACTGAATAAAGTTATATACGAAGTTTTTCTCGACACAGAGAGATTGATCTGGTAAATGAAAGTCGTCTTGCTTTCTGCTGCCTTTTAATCAAATTCTTATTTTCGCAACAAATATAAGCTCTTGACTCTTGAGTCGAAATTATAGAAGCCTGGCCAGCGATAATCGAGGTTAAATACCATGGCAACTATGAGATGAATTGCAAAGCTTACTTACGGGGCATTTTATATGAATTGCATTTTCATTGCACAGGATACAGCTGGCCGCACCTCAGCGAGGACGCAGTTATTTTCATTGGATGGTTCCCGTCCAACTCTGGATCTCATTCCGGCGTTTCTTTTGTTGACTGACTTTTTCACGTTGGTGAGTAGCAAAGCTTTCGAACAGACATAGTAGCAAGAAATTGACGGGTTCTATCAGCGAAGTCGAGAAAGTGATATCACGGAGACAGCGTGGTCAAGTGGTCAATGCGCACACCTTGAGTTCCGGTGACCCTGAGTGCAAATCCTGCTCTAACCACCAACTTTCAGTTTGGATTCTTAATTGATTAATCTTGATGGATTAAGACTAAATGATTGATCTTAGTTTATTAAGATTGGGGTGGAGTTTATATGATGTTTTTGGTTGCTTTGAGATGGACCTTCTGGAAAATAACCCGCTCTTTAAAACTAAGTGTACTTCCACCACAAATCATAGTAGCTATCACGTGCAGTGCATAAACAATTTTGCTAAAAATGGCCAGGTTACCCAGGGAGCTTACACCTAAATCCGCTTCTCCTCAGCAGATAAGTTCATTGCGCAAGCGTGTATTTACGGCTTCAAAAGTGAAGTCGATAAAAGAAATTGAGGAGGAATCTCTTTCCTCGTTCTGCAGGGTCGTGTTCTGTTCTTTGCATATTTTGCTGTTATTGTGCTTGGACTCGCGTTTATGCGGCGCTGTCATCCATCATCTTATCAAGGTATGTGCAAAGCTGCCACGCCGGATTTGGGGGTGGGGTGGGGCGGATACCGACAACGCTTATGAAAAAGTAAGCGAATGCTGATGTTAAATGAAGGCTGGTTTATCACAATCGTACAACGCACTTTGTTAAAATCCGATAGTTTTCCCATTTGTTTGTTTGATTTTCATGTTTTCTTTTCATTGGACAGATTTTTAGTTTTGTTATTGTAAAATACAAGCAACAAGATATGACGCAATTTTTTTTAACAAGAGGGAAGAGAAAAAAACTGACGTCAATATTTGTTCAATGGCGTGCTCTATTAAACACGGCAGGAGCCGATGAATAGGAAAGTGAAACTATCCCACATTCCTGTCTCGGCGTTTTCATAGACTGATTTATTTTTAGATCAAATTTCCCGTGAATGAGGCTCCCGTGGGAGGCCCATCACCCATCATAAGAAAGTGATTTGAAGTTGTAGCGTTACCGGACCGGAGCTGCCTCTCACCAAAGAAATGTCGCGACATGGGGTGAGTGAGGAAGTTGTATCCTCCGGCTCATCAGCTCCTGAATACGGTCATTTCTATTGTATGAATCGAGTGTGATGAGTGAGGAAGCTGGAGAAAACCCTCGAGTCAGTCTAAGATCGACGTAAGCTCCGCCTTTGAGGTGGGAGGGGTGATTGATGGTCACAAGGCTAGCCTGGGTCCCCATGGTCAATAGGCTAGCCTGGCTCCTCAGGGAGTACAGCACGAGTTTTTCCCAGATGGTCACCCATCCAATTAATAACCCTGTTAATGGGGCGTTACCTCAGTGGACAGACGGGACGGGAAATTTCTATTAAAAGTGACAATAACTATTGGAAGTATCAGAAAAAGAAACTACCAGGGTTCTCTAAATTGAACAGTTATTAACCAATTCCCGCAACTTCACTTTGACGCTTAACCAGTGATAGCCAATCGTTAAATGTGATTGATAATCAGTCTTTCTCTCTGCAGGTGTTCTTATCTGTGGTCTTTTGTCCAGATGGTGGAATCGTTTGGTGCTTCTTGCCCTCACTGACAGTCTTTTTTATCCATTGTTTATCTTCGGTGTTTACACTGCCATAGGTAGGACGGAATTCCCATCACAGTTCGGTTACCATCTAAAAGCTAGACCGTATTTTCT
>BLAZ01000379.1:510353-512853 GCA_014633955.1 Acropora tenuis | reverse complement strand
TGTCATTATTATTTAATTATCATTAAAGGCGACTTTCAAATTTTGCAAAAACAGCAACAATAATAATAACGATGGTATTGCTAATAATAATAATAATGCTTATAATAATGAGCGAATTTGAGAATGATATACACAGTACTAGTCATGTGTTCGCTTCCCATGTAGGACTTTTCTGAGTTCCCAGTGGGTCCAATATTGCAAAATCTTTCATTTAGTTGTGTATATCATTATTACATTCACTCCCTGGCTTGGTTGTTGGCCGCATCATTCACAGAAATACAGGTGACTGGATTCCTGTTGTTAGATATCCTTCAATGTGATTGGGTGATGTAGTTATGAGCTACACTGTCATTCATTGTTTGACTTTGAAACTGTGTGATGCAGCTGAAGTCAAAGAGACCAACATTCTCCCTTGCTCACCATAGTGTCTCCAGTAGCTCAGTGGTAAGAGCATCCAACTAGATCATGGAGGGTTGTGGGTTCAATTCCCATCTAGGGATTTTTCCGAGTTCCCAGTGGGTCCAATTTTAAAATCTTTCAACTAATAATAGTAATAATAAGATAATATTCCTTTAATAAAATTATTTCCATGATTACCAAATAATTATAGGTGTACTAAACTACAAATAGCCAAAGAGCAGACCAGCAGTCCAGTCCAAACAAAAGACCTGAGTTGTGGTTTAGGGGAGAAGTTTGCAATTCCCTGTGTCTTTTACAAAGGAAAATGAGAATTTTTCCTCTGAGCCTGGACTCTGTGTTTTTTGTTGTCACACAATTCAGAAGTGGCTTTTTTTATGGTTCCTGAATGGTACCCAAAATTCTATGACCCCAACCTATATGATAGACAAGTAAACTAAATATGATTATCATTATTCTCTTTAGTTTTTTACTGTTCTTTTTTTTTGCATATGTTCATCCCATCACCTAATTCATGGCATTTTTCTTCCTCTTTGATTCTCCTTCTTCATTAATAATCAGAGCAGAAAAAGCTACACATGTACCAAAATATGTTATTTTTGTCATTCAAATCTGGTATTCATAGCCACCTGCTGCCTGTTTTTTGGGCAGAATTTATCTTAGATGTTAGTAACAGCTGTTTTCATATAGTAGTCTGGAAGAGACATCAGTGAGTGATTTTTATTTTTTGCATAATGCAATTGAGATGGAATAGTATATAACACAATAAACCAATGAATTTCTCAATCTTTGAAAATTTATAATATTATGGGGCATCACAAACTTTAATATACACTATTGAAAATAGTGATTGCCTGTTGTAGAACCAGCTGGCATAAGTTTTTTTCTTTCTTTGTCTAAGCAGAAGCCAATAAGTAGTAAAACAGTAATAATTATTATTTATTTGTTGTGATTGACATAGAGCCATTCAAGAACGTGCTGAGTCTGTTATTAAAAAGATTGGAGACAAGTTGACTCCTGAAATTTGCAGTTATCTTAGAAATGCAGTGACATTGGAGGATATTGAAGAAGTGGTAAATTATTTAACTTTCAACTCTTGATTTAGCTGATTGTGAAAATTTGATGATTTTGGGGAAGGCTTTAGAATTTTTGTTTGTTTGTTGTTGTTTTTAAGTATGCACCATTTAAAAAGGGCGGCAAAGGATCACATGCTGAGAGAGCAAGACAGCTGGGGTTTAATGAACCAGCTGAACGTTTGATGAATGATCCACGAAGTGTCCAGCTTGAAAGACTGATTGACCCAAATACAGAAGGTAATTGCATTGTAATTATTAACACTAAAGTATGGTTTAACACAAGGTCTTTTCAGAGCATTAATATTCTTACAGTAGTATGAAATCAAAACTCGATTTTGTAAAACTGATTTAATTATTAACACTCTTACTCAGAAGCAGTTCTGAACTTAAATTGTATTAGTATTTATTTATAATTATTGAAGTTAATGTAGACATTTCTTTAAGAAGATACAACAGCAGCATTATGACACAGACCAAGAGCCACCAACAACTGCATAAGACTAACTGTAATTTTCATGCATGAACACAATGAAGAAAAAAAGGGCAGAAACCCTGTGGTTCATAGACTGTAAGCCTGTGGCAGAGTCAAGGAGATTGAAGTAAGGAGCTGACAGCCAGCTGCCTAATGAGGCAGTAAGTTAACCTGTATTCTCACCTGTGCAGGCACGTTTTCATGAGAAATTCACCTCATGATGCAGACTGGGCAAAAGTTAATATCAAACAAGATTGATCAATGTTGAATTATTTTGTTTTTAACTCCTTACAAATGTCTTCTTGTAGGCATGAAGAATATGAAACAAGTTTTACTCGGACTTCAGCATATCATTGCTGATATAATTGCAAAGGATGGTAAAACGTTAACTACAATGAGGAAAATGTGAGTAGAGGTTTCATTTTACACTTGCACCCAATGCAAATGCATTGGAATCAAGTGATTGGGGGAATAGGCCAATTTCGATATTTTAAAATTCAGCTGTAAACAATAGACCTCAGCACGAGGCTCCGGG
>BLAZ01000379.1:466388-471388 GCA_014633955.1 Acropora tenuis | reverse complement strand
TTCAAGTGGTGACACGTGACCATCGCATATACAATTACGCTGTAAATTATATTGCAGGCTCAAAGAGAATTAAAATAGCGGCGAAAAACCAGCGGCCGAGCGTCCCATTCGGTTTGTTCGCGTTAATTTAATTGGTAATTTACTGTCTTTGCCGATACACTGGATGACAGAAAGCACTTCCATAATTAGATAACAAAAGATGCAAATCTGCAGACATTTTCTGAATCGCGTGATTGTTCCTGAAGCACGATGCTACCGATTGTGCGAGCGATGCGATTTTCACTCTTTTAGAGAACTTCACACAGATCGAGTCGACTCCTCTAATCTATGGTTTGATGTGGATGGTCTGCAATCAATGAATCGCCGAGATCTACAGATTTTGTGCAAAAAATGTGGAATAAAAGCCAACAGCAAGACCACAAAATTGATAAGTGACCTGAAAAACTTTCACAAGCAGCATATCAGCGATTCGTCCTCAATACTTCATTATCCGTTCATTGTACCAAAGGAGGTACCTTCACCAACGCCGAGCAAATCAGAGAGAAAGACGTTTATTCCAAGTGGGCCTAACACAGACAAAATGAACCAGATCTTGTTTAGCCAAGTAGAAGCTCCTAGTCACTGGATAAGTGGAGAAATGGAAAAGCTTAATAAGGCTGTGAAATCAAAGGGAATATTAAGTAAAACTGTTGGGGAGTACAAAGGTGCCAGTGATATGAAAGCAAAATCAGATGGTGCTATCGACATCCCAAATACTTACTTGACAAAAAGTGCAAGTGTATCGACTGTCTTAAATAGCACTTCAAGCAAGTTATTTATGATCAGGCAATGGAGAAAGGAGCAAATAAAAAAGATGGGAGAAGAAAAATTCTATGAGTACAGAAAAACATTGTCATATAGTGGACTCCAATTTCATTCGACTATGCATGAAATTTTGCTGGGCAAAGCAGAGGAAAGTGATCATTTTCCACCATTGATTTCTGGCTTGGTCCAAAGCGTAGCAAAAACAGAGGTTTTGAAGAGTCTTAAGAAACACAAAGTCATTGCCACTGAGGAGTATGTGAAACACTCTTTGATTGGTTACTCTGGCACTTTTGATGCCTTAGCTATATACAAAGGAGTTCCATGTGTAATTGAATGGAAAACATCACAGAAACCCAAACCTACTTTACAGAGCTGTTACGATGCTCCATTGCAAGTTGTAGCTTATGCGGGTGCAATCAACTCGCACCCAGTTATGCGAATCCCTGTTACAAATTGCATGATTGTTATCGCTCACCATGATGGCTCTAAGGCTGATGTTCATTGGATAGATCTGCAGACTTGTGAAAATTTTTGGAAGAGCTGGTTACTCAAAGTCTTAGAGTACAAAAACAAAAACAGCACTGAAGGTGCTTGAAAGGTTAATGGTCAAATTTGATTCCTATGTTTTTTAGGATAGTGTGGTAAATGTCCTTGAATTCCAAAGATGAAAATTGTTTATTCTTGTACCAGAAAGGGAGAACAAAACCTACCTCTACTGTTGCATTGTGAAAATAAAGTCATCCTTTCCTTTATTTCTTGAGCTTTGACCCCATGCTCTCATAAACCTAGTACTGTTGATACAGTATGCAGGAAGCAAAACCCACAGGGACAAATTCCATCCCGCAATGAGCTTAACAAATCGGAATGAATACGTCCTTTTGGCACAGTGTTAGACTATGACAATCCAACCCAAAATTGATTGCTCCTACCAGATGTAAATTCCAGATACCTTTCACATGGTATGCAATGAAGGGAGTGGGGGGGGGGGGATATTGACCCCTAAATAGTGTGTGACAGATCCCTTTTCTATGCTATGAGCTGGCTTCCTCTTCACTATATCAATGGATCACTTAGATACATGCCCAAAAGTTTAATTATTTTGCTTTTCCTTGCAGCAAGTTCCATACATGTCTTATACAGCTGCATAATGAGTTTCAAGCTGCTTTGCATAGATAGACATCACAAGGTATCTTCTTACAGTGCCTATATATCCTTTTAACCCAAGAACCTTCTTTAAGACTGTTTTGCTTGTACTTTGAGTCAGGGAGACAGTTTATGATGGGTACATAATATGCTAAAATATAGAATATTGCAACCTCGTTCCCAGGGTCTCTCTTTTTTTGGTTCCCCAGCACTCTCTCTCCTGCTGCACAAGAAGGGAAAACAGAGACCCTGAGAACAAAGTTAGGTATGTTAGACAACCCTCCTGGGTTCACTGTATTTCAGCATGCGAAACTGGCCATCTTGTTTGAGTTAAAAAGAGTATCTTACATCTCATCATAGTTTAAGAAATGCGGTATACACACGGTGTGCATAGTTAAATTCATTCCGTCACTTTTATCGAATTTTGGAGCACGCGCTCATCATATCACACTAAACAGTTTCTATTAGAACGAAGCCCTTCCCTTGTTTCCCTTTCAAAGTCAGAATTCAACGCGAAAACGAAGGATCTAAAGGGACGATCCGAACCTATAATGTTTTTTTTTTGGTTATCTTTGGAGCCACTTCTGCCAGAATCGGCTCAGTTCATGCGATTGGAGAGACACAAAGCCGTTGCGTCGTGCGTCAGTAAGCCGTTCGCTTGGTACGACGTGGAGATATTTCACTGAGTGTGCGTTTCCCAGAGCCACAACCGTCTGACTTGTGAGTCTCCGAGCCAAAGAAAAGGGTCATGAATTATTGCTTAGAAATCTCATCATATTTTAAATAATGTTTGAAAACGAATAAAAAAGATAACTTTTCAAGTGTTTCAAGTCATATACATCTTTTACAAATATTTCTATACAAAATGGCTCTTTCATCTCCTCGACAACGAGAACATGCGTTTTTGCATTGTTTAATTTTTTTGACAATTTTTTAACATTTTCATCCGCTTGTCATGAGCTAAGCCTTTCCCTTTTTGTTTATATTTGTTTAACTTGAGTTTCTTTTATCCCTTTAGCTACGTTTCATCGGTCATCTCAGCTGGTGTGCCCACTGTGGGCGTTTAAGAAGCTGTCCTAGCTGTAAACAGCAAGGTTAGCTTACTTTTTGAGTTGAGGAAGTAAATATTTGATGACATACAGCAAACACGGTACATCAGTTTCGCAGGCGATAAATTAAATTATGTTCTTTCCCCTAAGAAATTCTGTGGGCATATTTAACGTTTTCATTTTCTTTTCTTTTTTTTTCTTTCAATTCTTTGGGTCATTTTGGCTTTCCAATGGTGGCTGGATTTGCTTAGGCGGAACAAAGCCAGCTTTGGTTTCCCGTAATGACGTTTTTTGTTTTTGCCATATGTCATCCTAGTTCCTGATAGAAAAACCACTCTTTTTAACGCGTTTGTTTTGTTTATGTAATTAGCTTTCCTGACCAGAACAGTTACTGTCGAGAAAAGAAAGGTATTTATAGTTTCAATTTGTTTTATTGGAGATAGTTACCATTTATTTTGCTTAAAAAATTCCATTCGATTTACATGACATTAGTAAAGTGGAAGGGCCATGCACAATACGTGTCCCGGCCCAGCTTGAACACATGGAATCCACGTCTCAAGATTTTTAGCAAGATGTAATGTAGAAACCTTTTCCTTTTTTTCTGGCAGAGTTTACTTAAAACTTAAACTGCTTCGTTTCTACCTGAAACAGTGAAATAGATGAAATTTTCAGTCCTACGACTCTAAGACTCAGTCATTGACAGCAAAGACATCAATATAAAGTACAGTAAGTATCGGAGAAGCCGAGTGATCTTCGAGAAGATTCTCAATTGACCACTGTTTCCTTTCGAATGAAAGCAACATGTCAAAACTCCAATTATGACGAAACCCGCATTTGCTAAAAGCGGATATAGACGCTTTGTGCAGCGAAGACTAACCAATATATAGCTGGCGCTAGGGTTTCATAATTATTAGCAAGGGGCAACCACTGGTACTTGCATAAAACATGAAAATAGCGGCTATTTTACTCGTTTTTTTATTTTCTCTCGCTTGTCCCACAAAAAATGGAAACCAAAAAGAAATAAAGCGGTGGACTTCCTTAGAAGTGAAGCGTGTGTTGTTGGCCTTAGAGAAGGTGTTTTCGTTTTACGAGCAAAATGGAGATACTTTGAATCTGGACGCTTACTTCGGACTTCGAATTGCTCAAGGTTTGTGGTACTCACTAGTAAAAGGAAATCAGTTAGATAGTGTGGTGCGGCTTGTTACAGTCAAGGGCGCATGTGCAAATCCGATAAACTTGAAAGTCAAAAATATAACAAAAGAGAATATGTGTAAAAGATAATTATATTTTCTTCAAGAAAAGAGCACAAGTCGTTTTTCGTTCGAACTTTATCCTTTGAAATTTGGTTTGCAATGGGTAAAGACAACCTCGCTACCCTAGATAAATCGGTACATAATGAGGTTACGTATATTATTAAGTTTTTCAAAAGCACTAACATTATTATATGGAAGCCTTAAACTTTTATTTTAGTTTTTCAAAAAAATATTTCTACAAAACAGTGTCGATCGATAGCAATGATGCAGCACGCAGTGGTAGAAAAAGTCATTCATTTTTAACATGATAGCTCGCATGAATATGTTTTTTTTGTCTGGTGCACCATCGTTAGATAACTTTTCAATTAACTTTTTTGCACACTTTGCTAAGATTGTTGTATTGGGGTCTTGGCTGCTATGGTTAACAGTCAACACTTTTCTCAGAATACTCCTAACGGTTGTTTTTAAGTGCGTTTTGGCTTTTAGAGTGAGGTCCGAAGGAAAGAACTATTAGGTTTAGAATGAGGCTTGAAACTTCTAGTAAGCAACATAATATTTCCTCGCACTTGCTTAAATTGCACAATTGCTTAAATTGTCCAGCAATTGCTTAAATTGTTCAGCAAGTGCGAGGATCATATCTTCATTTGATTTCAAACACCGCACTTCATATAACATTTCTTTCATAATATTACCTGATGAAAATTCCGGCGTCAGATGTCGATGTATTCAAAAGATCGGAGTCGGATAAATT
>BLAZ01000379.1:456674-461283 GCA_014633955.1 Acropora tenuis | reverse complement strand
CCCAAAAAAAAAAAAAAAAAAAAAAAAGGGAAAAAGGAAAAGCGCGGTGGTCATATAATAAAATGCTTATTGACTGAGTTAGGTCGGGCCGGACGGGAAAATATTTGGGACTCGGTCATGGCGCACGGACCTCGCTACGCTCGGTCCGTACGCCATGACCTCGGGGCAAATATTTTCCCGTCCGGCCCTCCCACTCAGTCAATAAGTAATAAAGTCGATTAGAATGCATGAAATAGGTCAGTTACCCTCCGCAGGGAAGCTCGTTTGCCATTAGTCTTGGACTCCGAGCCAACCACTGCTCTCACAGTTTCAGCCATCAGAGAAATTGAAATTGCCACACAAAAGAAAAACAAAACAAGTTTCTTCGCCATGTGATCCGACGGCTTTCTACCGATACTAAGTCTTCTGTTTAATGTTTGTCCATCGATCATGGAATCGTGTACCTTTAAAGACTTTTATCTGCTCCATTATTTATTAATTAACAGGAACTCATTAGGCGATTTTAATTATGACTCTTATGTACTTTTGCCAAGAACTCTGTTTTGAAATTTCTTATGTTTTGGACACTTGAAAATCACTTTATCCTTAAATACTGACGTTATAACTCTAAGCTCTCCAACCACATTAACATGTCACTTCATGGGGTTATTTTCTAATCATTCCGCAGTTCTGCAGGAAAATACCAACACTTATTGACTTTCCAGATCATGATGGAATCGTTTTGGACAAATCTTCGGAACGACACTAAGCGCATCAGTTCCAGCTTTTGTCTCGTAATCCACTTTTTACTTACTTTTGCACACAATTTAAGATTTCACTAATATCGAGTAACAGATGAATCGTGTTCTAACAGCATGTCCAAAAAACAATTTGCTATTTGGCAGCACGTCGATTTTCCAGCTTTACCTAGCTTTGTTGTAGCCATGTTCTAAGGCGTCCGTTGAAAGAAAAGCTCAACCAATCGTTAGATGACACTTTTATTGCACCAGTTTTAAGTTCCCTGTTTAACTAAAGCGCACTCTCTGTGTTAAGTAAACCCTCTGTGTGTTAAATAAACCCGAAGGTTTTTCAATTCCTTGCACTGAAGAGGAAGGGAAAAAGAATAATTCATTGAGGCCAGCCTTAATTACTCTTCTTTTTTTTCCTGTACTTGAATCCACTCTGCTCTAAATTGCTTTTAGCGCATTTTGTTTCTCATGTCATCATTCTTCAGTTAAACGGTTTTCAAGGATAGCAAAGACTTTTAAAGGATAAATAAATCTCTAGGGACTTTTTCATGTAATTGTCCATCTGGCACAACGGTTTCCGTGCAGATTTTCGTTTATTTCAAGAGCATGGAAGTTTACTCCCAAACAGGAGGAAAAGGACAAAGAAGATTAATCAGGAAAACTCGAACGGACGGCAGATCGCCGTCGAATGGGAAAAAATGTTTGTTTGTTTGTTTGTTTGTTTAAGCTAATGTTACTCTTAAAGACAAAATATTGACGTTTGTGACGATTTTCATCTTTTTAACTCCTTTGTTACTTTTTCTGGAGTTTAGTTAAACGAACTGATAGGCAAATGTCAGTTTTTCCCGAGTAAAGAGAGTTGCAATGTTCATCCAACGGGTATAAATTTCTCCATATAATAATGAAATAATAGAACTTCCCCGTTTAGCTAAGCATATCCTATATAGCTTGAATAGCGAATGCTAAAGAAATTACGAGGTGGAGTGGCATATGTGAACAACATGGACTATTTGAGTGCAAAAAACATGGACTATTTGAGTGCAAAAAGATTGTTTAATATACAGCTTAAAAAAAATGTGCCCTTAACGTCGAGAACCAAATGGCATAATCGCGCAGGAATTGTTTAAAAATAAACGAAGAAAACAATCAAAGCGAGCATAATGTCCAAGTTTTAACAAATGAACAATTTTAGATATTATTTAAGACGCTGTGGGACGTTGAAAAAAAGTGAAACTTTTGTGCAACGGCACCGCGAACAAGTTTCACAAAGTGGTGTTACACGGCGAAACTCTCGTTTTTTTCACCACTGCGATCGTTGTGACCGTTGCAGAAGTGGGAAGCGGTCGAAACTTGTCTCGCAACGGAAGTTCACAAAGTTTCACGAAACCGACCATGTTTCACGGTGCAACGCCTGCTGAAACATGTTTCGCAACGCCGTTGCACACAAGTTTCAGCTAACAGTTTCAACGTGTAACAGCGGCTTTACCAGACTGAATTTTGACTTTGAATGTGTTTTGCTATTGTTCTTAAGAAGCTTTTGTCACACGTAAAGAAATGAACATTGCTATTTCCAATGCCCAGCGTTAGCTACTTATAAATGCAAACGCCTTTTGTGGTAGATATAGCCTGCTGAGCTTATTTTTTCCTCGCCGGAAAAAAAGAAACCCTTGGCACCCAGGCTATGATAGACAAAGCAAACAGACTAAATGGCTTTTGAAAGCACAATGGTAATCCGCAGTGGAAGGCGTGATTACCGTGAAAACACAATAATCATTTCAAGCAAGTTTTCATCAACGAATCAAAAAGTTCAAGAAACTGGTACAAGTAAGGCATATTGATACAGAAACTGAACGCAAACATTTTTTCACGAATATGGTAAAAACTTCAGCTCTGGCCGACTCTTGGCCATGCGCCAACAAAATATCCAAAGCGCAGTACCACTGGACGGGGTGCCAGAGCGCCGTACCAAACGATGCTCTCCAAGATTTCGGAGCCAAGTTTCAGATACCTGTCGCCAGGCAGTGAGGGAAAGAAATGTCGGCCCCTACACCATACAGGACATATCCCTTTCATCCACTCGGATCGAATCCTAATATAAAACAATTTCTTTACATATGCAAAAGTATACCAATTTTTTCTTTCATGTTATACGTACAAGGGTGTGCAACGCCACGTTGCGTATTTGACAATAACGCATGCGCTCTTGTAGAAACACTGAGCTCAAAGACTATCCAATTCATTTTGCCCTCACCTCGAAAGTCCCGAAACTTTTCGGGCGCATTTCGGTACGTTTTAATTGATAAAAATTTAATTTGAACTGCGGATGGAAACAATTTGTATCTTCAGAACGACGGCGTGCCGAAGTACGAAACTTTGCAGTCAACTTCGTCCCCAGGACTTTTTCCCTTAGAAAATTTGAAAGAAAACATAAAAAAAAACATTTGATTTCCTTACAAAGTTCATTGAGGCATGTTTGTTCTACATGTTCAGGTTGTGTTACATTTTACTAATAACTGTAGGTCATTCTGTTACTCTTACAATGCTGCGGAAGTACCGTTTCAGTTCGTAAAAAAAACTCTGACTGTATGGTTTTTGCCAAAGTCATTAGCATTAATATTGACAGCAGTAAGTCAATAACGCATTTAAATTACAGTTTGCATTTATACCTCTGTATTAGGTAATCAGGAGACGCTATTACTTGGAGCTAGGGTCAAAAGAAGGCCAGATCTACAGAAAAGGCTACCTGTAGCCTCCGAGTGTTTCTGTTCTCGTTGTTTAGATACTTTTTATATACTTCAATGGTTTACTTTCAAAGAAATCGAAGACAGGATAAAAACCTATCTGAGATGATCTAAAGAGTATCTAGTCTGAAAATTTAACAAGGAAAACATAATTGAAGAAATGCTGTGAGTCTTGAAATAAATTCAAGCAACTGAAAAAGATTTAAATGTGTTTCATGATGATTGCCTGATTTTGCTGATTACTTCCCTTTGCCACGTTTTTGGTGGCCGTTTTTTGAGTTGAACAAATCTTAGATGCTTCTCCAGTCATTAGAAATAAACTAAGTCATCCGCCAGCTTTTAGTTCCTACGTTTTTGGACCTTTGAATTTTGGATCAATTTTTCGTGTAAAATCGGTGCATCGACAGTTTTCCTCTGCAGACATCACAGCTTCCTGTGCGTTCCTCATGTAAGACGTACACAATTTTTAAAGCAGGGAAGAATGCAGAGAAAAAACTAAGCTCGGGATAAAATGTGTCAACTTGGCGGCAAATAGGCCCTTCAAAGTTCAATATGAAGCACAGATACGGAAAGGTTTAATGCTGACGCACGCCGACGAAGAGCTTCCTTTTCGAAAATAGAATGCTGCTCTGTTATTAGTTCCAATTTGCGCATTTCCGTGGATATCAACTCACTGACGCACCCGTTTCGAAGCAAACTAACAACCTCCCTATTTCCGGAAGTGGCTGGTCGCTAGGAAGTGCATTTCCTACCCGCCCTCCCCTGGTAAGGGATCGTTTTTCTGTTTCAAGTCAATTTCTGGACCAAAAATGTAGAAAAAATTGAGTGATTTCCCTTTGTAGACCAAGAGAAATCATGAAGAATACTCTTTTTTTTTCCTTTCTTTTCATTATTTTTTATCTACTGCTATGTTTTCTCGAGACGGGACTGGAACGAGTCTTGGATTGGCTTATCGTGTCTGTTGCTGCATTTGAACCGGTAAATATTATGATTAACAACAGATGGAGTTTAGTTGTCGTTTTCAACGGGACGTGGATTGGGGATTTGCTTTTTCACTTATCAGCAAAAAGTTAGTATGCGCGGAAACTCGCCGTTATTACTCGCCCTTTGCCTCTGTCTCGTTGCTCTTTTAAAAGCGAC
>BLAZ01000379.1:394883-397383 GCA_014633955.1 Acropora tenuis | reverse complement strand
CTGTGTCAATGTTAAGATTTAGGAGGGAAAATCATATACGAGATGTAATACATAGGTCCTTGCATTGTTTCCGCAATAGACCTCTACAAAGATTCTCGTTCTCATAGTGCACCTATCAGTGTTAAGACCCAGGGGAATTTGACATTATCACGAGGCCGGAGTCAAATTCCTCAGCCCAGGGCCCACCCCCCCTCCTCCTCTGGGTACCGCTTTTTTCCCAAACCGGGTCTCAGCTATGTCAAATAACCCACCCCAGGGTAGAACCCAAATGTCAAAATCCCCACCCATGGAAAAGCTCCCCGAGTCAATTTTTCGTGGGTAGCCCCACCCCCCCACCCTGGGGCTTAACAATCTGTACAAGTGCAGAAAAAAGACATTTCAGCGCTACTAATTCCGAGGCTGCTTCACGTGGTCTGTTCTCGTCCAAGGCCTGGTTAGCCTGTGCACGTCTCAAGCGTTTATATCTGTTGCATAGCAACTCGTCTTTTCACTTTCTTGTGACTATCCATGTGTGATTTTCGTAATTGCAACTTTCAGATAAATTTTCTGGGAATCGAATATTTCATTTGAAGAGCTGCACATGCCAACCTTTATTTGAAAGCAGGGCTATCGTGGAACAAGAAAATACGCTTGGAATTTACGGGCCGGATATCTCTTTCATCGTGGGTAATATTCATCCCCATCGTAGAAGAAGTTGGGGAGAAACTAAAAATTGTTTACATTTTTTATCCACCTTTGAAGTCTCCCATAAAAGAGCAATGAACTTCAAAGAAACCAGGACAAGGAGCTGCAAGTAGCGGCTATCTGTGATGGGCTGTGGAGCTTCTAAAGTTGAACCACAAAAAAACGAGCGGGAATTCAGCGTACACGACGAACGTACGACCGATAAAAGATCAAATGGTCACACGAATGGAGTTAAAATTGGAGCTGTATTAAATCCTATAGAATCCAGTGCCAGAAAGGATGCAAATTTAAAACCCCAAATTACAGAGATTAATGGAAATGTTTTGGTTGACTCAACTGATTCATCAGACAATAGGAGACAGTCGTCTTCGAATGGTGGGTTCTTTGATATTTTTATTTTTTATTGAGAGGAAAAAACTATTTCGAAGTCTTCTAAAGAAACTGTGAAGCCGTTTCGGTGGGGAACTGAAAAAAGAAAATTTAGTGTCTTTATCTTTTTACGATGGTATTAACTTTGACCCTTATCAGCTAGTTCGATACGAAACTTTCCTTTTTCAAAGTAGTTACACTGAGAAATTCTTAACATATTTTAATATACTTTTAAAAAGTAACAAAGGCTAAGCAATGATTCATTGCTCGTAAATTAATATGTAATTCATAATGGCTTTGTAAACTTTTCTTGCAAAAAAAAAATTCTTAGAAATGACATTCAAATTGGAGCATTTTATAAAGTTTTATTACAGGATTTTTTCACGTTATCATTTCATCTCGTAAACATCATTGTATTTTTATCATTAATCCCACCATTGTCGTTCTTAATAATATTTCCAAGGAAAGCGCCCGTTTATTTATATAGCAACCATTGCATAAACATAAAAGAACTAATGGTGTAGCCTTTTCTTTTATAACTAAGCTTTAAGATATTTTCTATTACTTTTTCTTGCGGTCGTTTCTATTGTTCTACTGAATGTATTTTCGAAGTACGTACTTCATTTGCGTGACGAAAACAATAGGTCGTACTGAGCTCCTTTTGTTTCCCTGTAATTAGGATCTCCAAATTACGTCATCATTAACTGGTCTTAGGTTGTTGGTTTAGTCCAAGTCTTCCATGTCAAGAGTAGTCATTTATTTTCCAATAGGAGTACTTACAAGTCATGCTTCATCTCCGCTGTTGTCGTCACAATCCAGATCAGTAGCCTTTGATATTCCACTTGGGGAGAATGGCTCAGCTCCTATTGCTGTCAGACCCCCCCGCAGGTTACAGGTATTGGTGATATTTTAAATCTATTTTCACACAGGTACTTATGCTTGCAACCTGGGAATTAATTATAATAAAACGTTGAAACCAAGTTTAGATAGGCGTGGGATAACCCAGGTCCTAGCCTAAATTATTACATTAAATTATATTTAAACATTTAAGGACCTAATTTAATAATGTTATTTTTATTAGGAATTCATCATCATCATCATCAATCCAATTTTGATCCGGGTTTATCCCCGTAAACGGGGCTGGCCGGATTTACCCCAGCAGCAATCTCTCTAACTCCTACTCTCCATCTTCGATTCATGGCGTCCTTTTCCTCCAAGCCCACACCCTTGCTCTCCTTCTCCTGGACTTGCGTCTTCTACGTCTTCTTTGGTCGTTCTCGCTTCCTCTTGTCCCTCACTTCAAACTCCAACCCCTTTCTCAGAATGTGCCCATCATCCCTCCTCAACACATGCCCGTACCATCTCACTCCATTTGCCTTTGCCATCTGAACCGCTGTTTCCTTCAATCCTAACATCTCCATCAGGTCTTCTGTTCTCTTTTTCTCCA
>BLAZ01000379.1:389735-392235 GCA_014633955.1 Acropora tenuis | reverse complement strand
TTGTGAATCGTCATCACAATACAGCGGTAACTCTGTCCCATGAAGTCTGCCATGGAGGGGAGGCTTAACTGTGTCTTGTTCACTGCCCCTTTAAGTTAAGGAATTACCAGCTACATAGCTGTAAAAAATTAATATACTTAATAATAATATTATTATTATTATTATTGCCTTTCTTTTTCATACAGATGAGTCATGGGATATAGGCTCTCCACAGAGCTTCACAGGGAGCACAGAGAAGGTTGATAAAGATGACAATGAGCAGATAGGTTTTAAGGAAAGTGGCACAGGATCACAGACAAATGAGGGTGAAACAGCAGAGAAACAGCAACAGGAAATGAAAGACGTGCATGATTTCTTTGATTTATGACAGCAGAGGAATATCTTATTTACCACATAATTTTGACATTGATAGGATATAATATAAAAGGTCATCTCTTGGGAATCCAGTTGTATGGATATTTTGGTATTATATTAACAAAAAATTAGACTGCATCATTTTCTCATACAATTGCCGTAGCATTGAGACAAAGTTAGGTAATTGGTATGAAAATGATAGTTTAGTTTTTATTCATTGACTGATTGATGGTAAGATGGAAAGGTTTCTCGACTTTAAATACAAAGATCTTTCTTCTTTTAAGATTTTATAATAATTATTATTGGGATGCTATTTTTGTACATGAAAAGTTCATAACATGCTTCAATGGCATATTTTTGGAGTTGAAGAACTTTACTGCAAGCATGTCATCAACAGTGTTATTTTCTATTTTGCAAAAATTAACCCTGCATTTTAACTGTTTATAAAGATAACTATTGAAGTATGGCGCTTGTATTTATTGTCCACAAAACTTTGTGGAATTAACTAATTCATCTGTACATCAGAATTAAGGGAACTGTTCTATAAACTTTTCTTAGCCTTTTTCCAAAGTTTAACCACCACTTATAACTGCAATAATTTGTTTGGATATGGGTATAATAAGGATATTCGTGGTTTGTTGAAAAGAAGGCTGAAACAAGTGCTGTGACTGATTCTTTAAAACTATTTCCAACCAGTTGCAAGCATGTTCAGAGACTCAAACAAAAGCATTCCTAACTGAAAATCTGTGCTAACAACACAACTCTCATACACTATGACACACACCTCCTCTCCTCGCCCTCCCATGCAACATTCTTTTGAGAATGATCTTCAACATTCTAGCAACATTGATAAGGGAGGAGGGAAGATAGCAACATTGAAGAGGTTGGGGGGGGACTTGAGAGTGGATTGAGATCAATTGGTGGCCCCAATAGAATACAGTTTCTCATGACAAGGAGTAGGTGATACGCCTTGCTTGCCCAAAGGAAATAAGCAGTTCCTGCCTGTCCACCAAAGTTAAGTCCTGTTGGGCAGAGATTATTACCGGACAGATGACCATCTGGGAATAATCTGTGCTACACAACTTGCGGAGCTGTAATAATGTGAGGGCACACATCTCCTACCAGTGTGGAATGCCATAAGTGGGCCAAGTTTGTGTAGGTTCTTGACCCTGCTCTAAGGGGTTTTTTCTCTGGGTTCTTCCATTTTGTCTCCTCAATAAAACCCAGAATGTGGCTGATTCTGTCTGGTTGCATTAAACTGTGCCCCAGGGTCACACATGGACCAGAGACACCCTGTATTGTGCTTTTGGCTCAATCTTGGTGAGCTGGGTCCTAAATGCTGTCCTTTGCATGAACCATACGATAAAACTAATAATAAAGTAAATGTGAAACTGGTTCCAGCTTTGGATAAACAACAATAGCAGCACCATAAAAATAGAAAAAAATTTATTACTGCATTTGGGTTCAATATTTACAAGAATTATTCATTTTCCTGACACCATTTTGACGATGATGGGCTGAAAGAGAGAAACCAAAGAATGTAACCTTTCAGTTGCCCCAAGTTGATAAAAACATCAAATTCACAACTCCTTATTTAAGAAGTATTTGTGGCATTGACTTTCTCAAAAAAAAAAAAAAATAGACGACAAGTAGTCTCCAGTTTCAGCATCAGACAAAAGGACAGGCAAAATACATACAGATGAGTGACACAAGGGGAACAACAAATTTTTGGTTGTCTCCTCACACTGTGTATTCTCTGAGTCTTGCATATGCATGGTATTTTCCTTCCTTGTTTGTCACTTGGAAAAGTTAGAGACTACCCTTGGTCTACAAAAAGGATACATTGGAAGTAGAAATAATTGCCATAACAAAAAGAATTGCACTTAGACTCACTTTCAAAAGGACACTTAGCAGAACCTGGAGATGGTTTGTTGTATTTCTGAGCTGAGTTCTCCTTATCTTTAAAGTACCAGTGAAAAAGGTACTTACTTTAACAGTGAATTTGGAGTCTGCCCTCATCTAATTGATTGCAATCTTACACAAAAGTTAACACGAAAGACAATAAGATGAGGCAGACGTGCTCCTTGCAGTCTTCAACACGATAACTAATTTTAAGCAAAAGTGTGGGAAGACCTGAATACCCAAA
>BLAZ01000379.1:192448-197448 GCA_014633955.1 Acropora tenuis | reverse complement strand
ATCATTCTTGCTGACTCGTAAGTCTCCCTATCTAGTCTGGCAATTTTCTTTATTGCAGTAGTTTGGAGCAAAAAACTGTCACCTACTAGGTTTTTGCATCCAGCCCTTCGTTTATTATTCACTGAGGTGGAGGTGAATAGTGGTGGACATTTTCCAAACCATGAAATGGCAAGGGAAGTATCCAGCACTTTCACTGACACTGAGGTGGATAATAATAATTATTATTGTTTAAGTATATACCACTCAAGTTTAAAAAAATAGCATCAAAAATGATTGATTTTTAGAGTTTTGCGGGTGGCTCAATGCTCACAAGTGAATATAACAATAATTCTTATATTTAAAAATAATATTCACTGAGGAGGAGGTGAATAGTGGTGGGTTTTTGCCAAGCCAGGAAGTGGCAAGGGAAATATCCACCACTTTCACCAACGCTGCGGTGAACAAATCATTATTGTGTTAGAATATATCACACATGTTGAAAAAGCTACTTTATCTGTGACAATTAACTGAGAAAATGATCAATTTTCAGAGTTTCGCTTGATGCTGAGCACACGCCAAAAGCACTATTCACTTGTGTGGAATATACTAATTGCATTTAACTAGTTGCATCTCAATTCTAAACTGTATTCATGAGGCGAAATTGAGCCATCCCTGCATCTCTTTCACCTATGAAAGCAACGTGGAAGCCAAAGAAATGAAAGTCTGTCGCAAAAATACACGTACCGTAATCTGCAGGCTATCTCATCTATTCCAATCCATAGCATGGCCGTTGCAAACATGAATCAATCACGCCCTTGTGGGCAAGGCTAAATAAAGTGGCAAAAATCTTAGACAAAACACTGCAGTGATGACACATCTGTTTCACTGTTTTTGGGGGTTGTTCTCCCCTTACATGACCCCCACAACTCCTGGCCATGAAAACAACAAAGTTGTTGTGGGGGAAGGGGGTTGAATCAAAGGATTAAGGGTTAAAGTTATGATCTGAGTGTCTCAAACCGTTTGTCTCGTATCGTAGACTATTTCTTGTCTCTCGGGACCCTGAGAGATCCTAAAACACTGGATCAAGGAATATGCAAAAAATGTAATGAGCGAAAGCTATAACCAGCTAATGGCAAGCAAGGAAAAGGTGCAGTTCATATCAGTTAACAGCCACCAAAGACGATGTTTGTGTGACTCGCTAGCCTTTTGCGACGTTCCCTCCTGTAAATGGCATCAAAATATAACTGTTCGGATTTGCGGCATGTTATCCTAAGTCTGATGTTTGGTTTCCTATTTAATCGTTTAGGAAAATTCATATTCTGGGATCATTTCAGAATATTAAAATTGCCCGGACCGCAATTTGTAATCTCATTTTAGGTAAGTTCTCTTGATTGAAGTGAAGTTCAAAAACAAACGTTTTGGTAACGACAGGAACCGGTAGCAGCCTCTATGCAAAAAAAAATATCCTTTAGAAATGTTGTTAATTATTGTTCGTTTTGATGTGTGCAACACAGACGTGATGCAGTTAATCGGAAATGAGGTGTTCTTTCACAACATAATTTTCGGGAGATTTCTCTTTTTCGCTTTATTTGAGTTAGCCGACACATCTGACCAGTGTTTTAACATGTTGGACTAATTGTTAGATTTTTATTTGGTGTTCAATAGGAAGCCCTCCTTCAAAAGTTTATGGAAATTTGAGAGCGGTTGCAAGTAGATCATCTGAAAGATTTTGAGAAGAATGAAGATTCGCACAGAAGTTGATGATTACCAGGACAACTCCAAAGCCCTGGCAAATTTCTGGACGCTAATTTCACGGCGAAAACAGATGACATCTTGCCCCAGTTATTATAAGGTTGAATTGCACTATCCAGTACTTAAATCACAGTCCATGGAATAAGTTCCTCCAAGACTTACTGTGTTTACCCAGTGGATGGTGATTTATCGAGTAGATATCAGCTCGTCCTTTGTTTAACTCGCTGGCAATTTTATATGTTCTTCCAAAGCCTATTGTATTTAGACAGTGGATAGTCAGTTGTCCCGTTGATGGTGCTAGGCACCCCTTTGAACAACTGGGACCTGTTGTTCAGGAGGAAACCCAGTGTATTGGATTAAAATGGAAATCAAACCGTTTTGAGCAAAATGCCAACCAAATCATACCTTGAATTGTAACTTAATAAGATGCAGGATAAACAAAAAGAAAGCCTTTACCACTTTTGTGTGTAAAAACATGTTAACTTCCCAGTTTGGAAGCCACCTCCTTTGTCACCCGCAATAATTTCTTTCTTACACCAGCCTCGCTTGCATGCTGGTTCCGCTCAAACTGAGTGAGCGCAAAGTTGGACGGGGAATGGAACAAATCGGAAATATTTATTATTAAATAACTCTTATCGTTGAGACAGTGGGTAATTCTGGGTGTTTGCGTGCCCTTGAAAATTGTAAAAGACGGTCTCATGGATGGAACTGTTAAGAATTATTGTAAAACGACAGATCAAAATGGGACTATGTTTCCGTTTTCTGAAACTAGTAAAAACGTCTGTAATAAATTCATTTGTACAAGGTACGAAGGCTGATTTCTACAATGTTAAAAGGAATCAAGATTTGAGATTCAAAATGTATTAAAAAAATTCATAAAGATGAACTGTTATTTGAATCAAGGTACAAATTGCGTTGCATTTAAAACAAATATAAAATAGGGTATGCAACATTCATAAAATCTTTACGCCAGCGTAAATGCGAAATTCTTGTTTACAAATTGTACCTCCTCGCTGCTTAACATTAATACTGCATATTACACTGTTTTACGTCAGCAATGAATTTAGATGTGTTTTTTTGGCAATGAACTATGCGTTTTGCTCGCACCTAGAAAGAGCAAGTTCTAAATTTTGTCTTCCTTTTGCTTTGTCACTCGTTAAAATTATCATAAAGGCTAGAATTTCTTTTTTGCCGTAATCGTAAGATATTTTTGGTCAAACTAATCGTGAATTCATTTCACTCATGTTGCAATGCATGCAAATACTGAAATAGAACTATTGGTTTTCAGCCCTTTTGCGGACTCGAGAGGTCCACCCCCCACTTTCGTGGCCTTGGAACTGAGACCCACTCGTCACACAAGGATGCTATTGATTTTCATTAGTTTCGAGTTTTGTACGGAGTATTGCAATTTGGTGAGGTCGCGACTGGCGTCAAATCTTGGTGATGAAATGGCTAGTCAGCCGAACAATAAAAGAATGCATGACGGGAACAGAAAGGATTCAGTGGGTTGGTTTAATATCCTTCTCTGAACTTTCGCGCCTCGTTTAGACCTTCATGGGAGCGAGTCTGATTGCGTTATATGGTGTTGGCTACCTGTTAACACCTGTTTAGGTTCGTTTCGTTTACGATATCATTCTTTTAGTTTAGCAGTAGGGCGCAGTTATAGTCACTCCTCTGTAACGGAAACCGCAAAATTTTTTTCCCGAAGTTCGAACGTTAAGTATTCCTTATTCATTTTCTTTTTAAAGTCGTCCTTGGTTACTCATTATTCCGCCGCTTCCACCCCAAATTCATTGCTCAATTTATCCAACGAAGTTTCCTCTTAGACAACGCTGAGACGGGCGAAGGGAAGCTGAAACGAGTATTAAGGGAAGTAAGTTAGGTCTTCCTTGTCAACTTCAGTTGTTCTTTGGCGAAATCAAAAACACTTTCAGTCGTAGGCCGCTGACGCGGTTCTTTCATCAAACATGAGACTACTAAAGCTACAACATCTGAGCTGTAACAATCCACTTCGTATAGTTTACGCGGAAGCACACCGTTGACAATGTTCCTTAAGACTTCAAACATGCTATCTCCTTTAGATAAACTAAAAGCCGGCTCTAGGTGCATTAACTCGTACACAACGCACCCGAGCGACCACGAATCCTGATTCGTTGAATATCTTTGCCCCTTTATCCTCTCCGGTGCAACGAATATGCCAGAGAAAGACCCCGAAATGTCAACGCATACATTAAGCTCCGTTTCGCTTGGTGTGTAAACTAAAAGATTATGCAACAAAATATCGCCGTTGTTCGTGAGGGATAAAGTTCTGGTCTCAATATCTGGAGGGACAATCTTTCTTCTCTGTAAATACAAGAGGCCGTCACTTATTTGGTAAATCATTTTCCATAAGAGCCGTTCACACAATTTCACCCCATCCTTACGATAATCTTGTATTAACTGGTGAAGACTCTTCGGAAATGGCTCCAGAACAATTCCCACGGTATCTTTCTCAGTAAAACACAATAAAACTTTCATTATATTTCTGTGATTCACTTCAGTCCACGTCTTAACTGTGCTTAACAGACTTCGACTTACAGAGGTTGACTTCACGTCAATACACTTCAAAACAACTTCAGAATTATCCAGAAGGCTTCTGGTGGGATAAAAACGGTGGATTCGCATGTCTCTGGATAGATTACCACTTTGAATCTCAAACTCTGCAAAGCTGGAGGCTGACGAAAGGAAATTATATATGGTTCTTGGTAAAGAAAGCTCTTTTCGCGCTCTTCTGAGTCGAACCAATCCCATGTTTTTGATAATCACAGCTCTACAAAGTTTGCAAAGGCTCGTTGGGTCGGATTTCTGTTTACTAATTTTTCTCCTCTTCCGAAATCCTTCTTGTGCAATCACTGTTCCCATTTCAACGGATTCCCCTTTCGTTTTTGGTCTTCGTACACTCTTTTGACAAGATCCACTAAAGTGACTCGAAGTTGAGTTTAAAATCGGCATGACAGAATTACCTGTTTTGAACATAATAGCGAGTCATTTGCAGTTGTATCTCTCTGACAGAGCGAAATCCGGGACCAAAATATCTTTAAAATAGCAATAACAGCATTTCAATTTTATTGCGTTGTAACGTAACAC
Source organism: Acropora tenuis (assembly GCA_014633955.1). Lineage (NCBI taxonomy): Eukaryota > Metazoa > Cnidaria > Anthozoa > Scleractinia > Acroporidae > Acropora > Acropora tenuis. The sequence continues at coordinate 192,591 of BLAZ01000379.1, read as the reverse complement.
AATTAGCAGATGATGTCACTTCCTTTTGGTAACTGACGTGACAAGAGTGGGCTTGTACTTTCTCGAAAAATTGCTCTGTTGCACTGGTTTAAATATTTCTAAATGTAATCCTTTCATGATATGGTGATGCCATATTGGAAAGA
>BLAZ01000379.1:157448-159948 GCA_014633955.1 Acropora tenuis | reverse complement strand
AAAGCCCAATAAAATGTTATATATCGTACAAGATAACTCATGAAATATAGGTGATAAACTGCTACATCATTGATTGAAGATAATACATCCTATACATGAAAGATAGATAGCGTTGAATGCACTTGTGCGTTAAAAATTTCAGCGATGGTTGCTTGGCATTGAGTACAAGAACCACTAAAAAGATTTCCAGAGACTGAGAGTTCCAGGTAGGAATGGAATCGGTGACCTCCATAATGCCAGTTGGATTCTCTAACAATTGAGCTGTAAGAACTCCTAGTGAGTTACCCTAGGTCATTTAAGTGGATTGTTCTTCACACAAATTATTGTGCTGCAAGTACTGCTGGCTTTACGGTGTTATTCAATGCCATTCCATCTTTCATACATAATCCGTTGCCAAGCAACCATCACTTACAACAATACATCCTTTGAGTGGACTGGCTAATGCTATGTATGTTTTTATAAACAGGATGATCCAGAGATAGCTTTCACTGAAGATGATTATCGCCGCAGACGAGCTCACCCCAATTTCAAATCCCACATCAGTGCAGAGAAATTGGTCATCAAACATGGAAAAACCAACAAAGCCAAGTTCATCACTTATGTTGTTGCTTCTGGGTTGACATATGGAGGAGGAGAAGAAATCTTTCATTTTCTTTTCAAAACAGCATGGCACGGCCAGGCACCAGCACTGCAGTGCTTTGGAAATGGCCAAAATGTTGTGCCAACCATTCACGTCAAGGACCTTGCCGCAGTGATTGTGAATATTTGTGATCAGAACCCCAAAGTGCGTTATCTAGTGGCTGTGGATGACTCCAAGAATACACTTGAAGAGATTGTCAAGGTTTGAATTTATATGATCAGGATTTTCATTAAGAATTGGAGTAGCATTAGAATACTGTAAAGTAAGAGAAGGATTACCTTGGAAGGGCAAATCTCTCTCAGGAAACAAGCACAATTTTGCCAGGAATTCTGTGCAGTAGGCAGAGAATTCTCCTATTTCTGATGCCTAATGAACACCCTGCTTCATTATCAGACATCAAATGAATCTTATCTAACTATAGCTTAACTTAGATTGTGTTGTGAAAATGTACTTGGTCATAGGAGCACTATCCTGACTTAACTATACTTTGATATAAAAGTGGCAGTGTAATGCCATTTCAGTGGAACTGTAGTGAGGTTAAAAGTGCTTTCAAATCAATGGAAATAGAAACTAACAAGTTGCAAGAACTCTGTTTGCACAATGCATTTTTGTCATCTGCTGTGAGCTCTGAATGGCAAGGATGGAGGAGGATTGACACTTGAAAAAATTGGCAAACGTTTTCAAGTTTGGACACAAATATATTCAAAACATTCCCAACATTTTGTTATGGATGGCTTTTCCTAGCAAAGTTCATTTGATATTCCCTTTTTGGTTTATAATTAATGTTGTTGCTTTTGAATTAAGTACTAAGTTTTGTTTTTCAGCCAGTTATGAGCTAAAAAGCAGGAAATCTACTGTAACAGTGCCATTGTAAATTGCAATGTTGCACTGAGTTATAAGAGTGCTGAAGTAGCTCTGGTGCTCAACCTTTCCCTGAGGGTTTTCTTGTTAAGTTTCTCATCCATCTTCCACTGGAAGATTAGTCAATTCCAACAGCAATACAGCTTAAAATGTTCCTTGTTCTTGCTTGTAGGCTGTGAGCTCAAACTTGGGAAATGGAAAAGTCAAGAACATTTCTAAAGAGGAAGCATTGCTGATAAAAGAGCTTGAGGTATGTGTTATTTTCCACTGGCTGAGTGAGATGAAACAAGTGGAAAATATTTTTTCTCACACACCACTGGAGGCCTGGGAATAGGTCATGTGACCAGTGATGGGCAGTGGGTTTTTTTGCATCCACCATTACGGACCTGTTTTCCCGCCCTCCCTCTCATAGATTTCAAGTTTTCTGCTAGCTGGCTATCCAATTCTCTGTATGTACATGTACCAGTTTCTTGTTGAGTTTGCAATAAAGGTCAGGTTGTGTGGTCAGCCTGGCATGGCTACCAGTGGTGTGTGGGAAGTTACACCTCATAGTAGTTGCATTTCCAGAGATTTATGAGAATTCTTGTTGATCCATTTACAGCAAGCTGACTTTGATATGCTATTAGTCAACCTCAGAATGGATGCAACCTACATCAAGGAAGGAATGAACATTACTTGGGTGGCAGAGGTAAGATCCTTGAGCTCGACTCACAATTTCTCTTCATTCTGTGGTGACTACCACTGACAACAGCGTGACCAACAACAGACATCTGGGGCAGATCCATAGGGGTGGATTGGGCAGCTGGAATCACTGTGAAACAACAGGCAAACAAATCTACAAAAAAGCAATTTGTGGGTCCCAAAAACTTTACAAGGCCAGTCATCCCTTCAGGGCATAATAAGTTGATGAAACTTGTCAACAAAAGTTACAAACTTAAGCTAGGAACTGGAAATAATTGTTACCCGGTGCAACATATTCAGCCCTGTTTGCAAAGTTAC
>BLAZ01000379.1:26422-28922 GCA_014633955.1 Acropora tenuis | reverse complement strand
ACACTAACAAACAGTGGAAAGTACTCTGAGGGGGGAGGAAAGGAAGAGAAAAACACACTGATAAATGAGCTCTTCAACCCAAAGCATGAGGAATCCAACTCATGCACCAGTATAATAAAACCACTGACAATTGGCTGCAGTCCCTCCTAGTTGTTAACTCAGTTAAATTCCATTTATCGTCATGTAAATAATTTATGGTATCAGTCTTCATTCATAGTGAAATAGAAGTAATTCTCAAAACAAAAATTTTAGCAATCAGACTGCTTTAAAATAGAGAATGAAGGGGACTCAGAAATAGGTCATTATCAGTGTGCTACAAACTAGTGGGAAAATTACAGACAAAGAATTCTCGCCAATTCCAAAGCTAACTTATACAATATTTGAGAATACTCTTCCCTATTTTTGTAATTCGCACACGTGATGCGAGGCTAAATAATTCTTATACCTGAATTCCTATTCACCTCAAGATGAAATTACGTAAGGAGCACAAAACGATCTCTAATTAAGGTGGCTCCCTATAATTTTTTGACCTTGTGCGAATTAGTTTTGAAATCACACAATGGCGCGAGCTTTAAAAAATCTATGTGAAAGTCGCATGCAATGAATTGTCAACAAACGACGTGGCGTCCAAATTTGTGAAAAAAAATTTTGGAACAGTTGTGCAAGTCTTTTCCACTTTCAAAACAATTATCCAATGAATACAAGATGCTGCCTTTCTGTACTTAATACAAAAGAGAGAAGTATGAGGTTTGCTGGAGCTTCAGTTAATTTGCCTTAAGTTTGTTCGGTTGTCACATGAATTACTCGCATGGGGCAAAACAACACAGTTTGTTACCTCACATATTTTGAGTCTTTGGTGTTGTTTGTGGAGGAAATACAAAATAATTTTATCTCTAAACATGTGTCCTAATATTTCCAAAAATAGCTTTTAGGTAGGACATAAGAGCTCAAAACAATTTACCTTGTTGTTAGAATTTTGAACACGCCACTGGCATCAATGGGCCTCTGACACACATACGCGCGTGGTTGTCTTGAAATTGTATGACCTCACAAATGTGCAAATGAAGAAAACACACGCTCATTTTTCTTGTGTTTCCTCCGTGAAATTTTGTGAAAGTTTGCATAGTTCACGATCTCGATGCCTACTTTACAATATAATTTTTTGACAAAATTTTAGTTAAGGATTTCTTTTTTTTAATCAAAAATAGAAAATTGTAAGATTTTTGAGAATCCTCTCGATAAAATTTTCATTTTTTCAAACTAAAGTATTATCTGAAATCGTTTTCACGAGACTGCCGAGTTTCAAGATATTTTACCGAGGCCAGCTCTAGAAAAGGAAGTAAATAGGTGGAAAATAGCAAAAAATGGTTATCTTTACGATATTTTGTTGCCATGACAACAGTCTGCACAATACTCATATGAATGAAAAAGAAATCCCAGGTGTGTTGCTAATAATCTTCACTGGGAATACTGGGGGATTAAACCCAAAGCTGAAACAAATAGTTCGTTTTTAGTTCTTCATCCTTCTTCATGTGTACATAATGTTAATACTTTAGGGAGCCACCTTATCAGATGATGACAATTTCAAAGTAAATTTAAACAAGACGAATATTCCAAAATCATCAGATATGTCTGCATTCCGTTAAAGTATCACAAAATCAAATGGAACAAGCAAGTATATATCAAGTTTAGGGCAAACAAGCACGTGATCATTAAGTCATTTCTAAAAGTGAAAAAGTATTTGAAGCTATCCTCTTACGAGAACAAATATACCCACTGTGGTGCAGTTCCTTACGGAAAACAATCGACGTGTTGTGTTGGAGCCACCCTGTGCGCAGAGCCTCTCTTAAGAAACTCACCAGACCGCTAGCACAAGAATAGTCTAGAGTCTGTGAAGTGGCCGCAGCTCAAGTTTCTGGACGACAGAATAACGACGTCACTGGCTTGCGGAAAAGAACGCGGGCTCAGGCGCGCGAGACTCAAAAATGCATTTGACTCGCATTTTACGTTTACATTAGAGACCTTTAGATCCGACAACGACTAAGTACGACTACGAAATTAGGACGTGGGAGGCTGGCACTAGATTACAGCTTGTAGCCGTCGTGTCAGAATCAAATGAAGCTTTAGATTGTCAATTTGTAACAACAGGCAATGAAACCGTTTTTCCCGGCGAAATGTAAAGCGAAAGGTCAATTCAGGAAGCTTCAGTTGCTTTTTCCTTAAACGACATGATCGATGAAGCAGAATTGCAGTCAATTTTGGAAATTACAAGCAAAAAGAATCCTTCGTTCCCGTATTGGAAATACGATAGGATCGAGGGTACACTGGATGATATGTCTGAATCTGAAACCAAAGCCAAGTTTAGGTTTGCTACCTCGGAGCTTCTACTTCTGTTCGATATCTAAATGAAGCGGGATTTCTGAAGTTCATAGATCGGTTCTGGCTCTTTAGTCAGAACTTCTGTGATGAGCGCTTTCTCGTGCACTTCTTTCCGCACAAA
>BLAZ01000376.1:395862-398362 GCA_014633955.1 Acropora tenuis | reverse complement strand
AGACGTCACTAGTCAAAATGTCAATGACGGCAAAAAGATAGAAGGCCTAAAGCATCCTTGACCAAAAAGAAAACCATCGAGCGAGTTTACAAGCACCTGAAAGTTTTTAAAGATGACAGTACACAGAAGATCGCGATTTACAGTTATTCCGTAACGCTTATAATTCCCACGACCTCGTCCGCGATAGCAAGCCCTCGCAAAATGCCCGGGCAAGCCGCATCTGAAGCAAAGAGGCTGACTGGGGGCATAAGGCGTTGTCGGCTGAGCTGGGGAGAGCTAGAACGGCTAAACTGCGTAGGCTCCTCACGCTGTATAGCTTTAAGGAGCACTGACAACTCCTTGGCCACCTTTGCTCTGGTGGGATCACCCAAAAGGCCCAAGAGTAATCTCTGATGCGCAGAAGAGGAGAGAGAGCCTGATCTCGCCTTTAACTCATCTAAAAAAATGCGAGTTATCCGCCTGGAACAAACCGGGCAAACAAACTAACCGGGCAGTAAACTGAACAAAACCTTTGTATGAAAGCAAAAACCGCTAAGGAGTTGAACGATCTCGAAAACGCAAAGAGAGATTCGCTTAGAAAAACAGCCTGGGGGCCACGCGAACAGAAATCGTAAGAACGAGAGCAAAGTGGTCCAGACCTTGACTGATACAGCCCCAGACGAAACACTAAGAAAATAACAATAATAAAACGAAATTATTCCGAAAACGTAGGATGGATCGGAATGCCTAAGGGAGCAAGTGCGCAAAACCACCCAAACAGCGTGGTCCCGGAAGCACGCAACAGTACCCTAGCGAAACGGTTCCGAGACGTCCAACAATAAACACAAACTGGTTCCTGGGGTCCCGTACGGTAAACAATAAAACCCTAAAGTAACGCTGCCTCCCGGAGTCAAAAACAGTCTCCGGACCACAACTAACAAACTGCTCTAAAAGCTGGCTCACGGAGTCAAAAGAGTCCTAGACCGTAAAAACAAATACCTTGAAAGCTGACCCCCGGAGCAAAAACGGTCCCGGGGCCCGTTTATCGAAAGTCCCGAAAACTTTTCGGGACCGAAAAGCCATTCGTAAAACTCCGCCTCGCTTATTCTGTGAAGCTGGTCTTTTCATATGTTGCAAACGGAATAAAATTTTAAATAACTGCAAAGTTTCGAGCCTCGAGATGCCTTTGTTTTGAAGATACAACGAGAATTGTGTCACTCGAAATACGCCCAAAAAGTTTCGGGACTTTCGAGAAACGGGCTCCGGACCGTTAATATCCATCTTCTTTCGAAAACTGGCTCCCGGAGCTAAACGGTCCAGGACCGTTAACAACAAATCCTTTCAAAACTGGGCTCCCAGAGCCAAAACGGTCTCGGACCGTCAATAACACTCTCCTTTCAAACCTGGCTCCCGGAGGCTAACGGTCCCAGACAGTTAGTAACAAACTTCTTTCGAAACTGGCTGCCGGAGCTAAAACGGTCCTTGAGCCCGTTTCTCGAAAGTCCTGGAGCCCCTATCTCGAAAGAAAACTTTACGGGCTTGAAAAGCCACCCGTAAAACTCCGACCTGCTGATTCTGTAAGGCTGGTTATTTCATATGTTGTAAAGGGAATACAAGTAAAAATAACTGCAAAGTCTCATGCCTTGAGAGGCCTTCGTTTCGAAGATACAGAGGGAATTATGACACCCGAAATGCGCCAGAAAAGTTTCGGGACTTTCGAGAAACGGGCCCCTGGACCGTTGATAACAATCTTCTTACAAAACTGGCTCCCGAAGTCAAGACGGTCCCGGACCGCTAATACACTCTTCTTTTAAACCAAGTTTAAAAGAAGAGTGTATTAGCCAAAACCTAACATGTGCAACAGACGAAAAGCGGTTCCCAGAACGACAAAAAAGGTATGGGCTCCCGGAGCTGAACGAACCCGAACCGCAAACAAAACATAACAAAATAATACAAAAAAAAAAGGGCGACTAATAAATGCGAAACCCACGAAGATAAAAAGGTACTAAAAACTACAAGAAATAACACCAGAGAAACCACAAGAAACAATGAATGGAACGGTGACAAACGAGCATACCCAAGGGACACGTGGCATGGAAAAACCACCCCGTATAACGAGAACAGGTAAAATATCAAAACTAGTCGAAACGCCAAGGAAAAGGCTACGAAAAGACGGCTTAGGAAAGGAAGATAGTACACGAAACGAACCAAAACACGCACCACAAAGCGGAAATATAGAAAAAATAGCTGATTAGGTTCCACCACGGGTTTTGCCACCGGTCCTGGCACAGGTTCTAGGGCAGGCGGTTCTGGTGCTGGAGGCAACGGAGGTAAATCGCCCCCTTGTTCGGCCACGAAGAAAGAAACCTCAGTTTATAGTTAAGCGAAGAAAAGAAACGTGTTGGTGTTGGTTGACCGACTGGAAAAACGAATCTCGGCCCTTCGTTTGGGCAGACGGCGCTGTAACAGAATGAAATCAAAGCCGCGTGGTCTAGCTCATCGATACAGAGAGCCCGCGATG
>BLAZ01000376.1:349314-351814 GCA_014633955.1 Acropora tenuis | reverse complement strand
TAGATAAATCCTATCTATCGTTGCGGTTCTATTACTGATCAATTGTTTTTATATTGTGTATGGGTGCAATCAGCCGATATTATTTGCAGAGACTACGGTATGAAGAGTGCAAGTCTAAAGGAGGCTACAAACGACACAGAGTTGCTAAACACGGACAAGATGAGAACTGAGTAAACTCTGATGAAAGCAATGCTAACGCTGACAAGACTGGGAAATCTTTCATTTTAACGGCAGTCATTCTTAATGAGAAGGTGCTGAAAGTATTAAAGAGTGTGGGTGTTTTCAACTTGTATTAGAAACAAGGTGAGCTCTTATAAGCACAAAGTACTAGAAGAAGGAAGTACAGAATTTTCTGTAATGAAGGCTCGTTTCGAAGGATATGTCAAGAATGGAAACACTGAGAAGTTTTATATTGCCTATTATGCTCAAGTGCGATTAAAGTCAACTACTTTTTGCCCTGATCTTTCTCATAATTAAGGCTGCCACTCTGCCAGCAACAAAGTTGGCTGATGGTATTTTGTCATACTGTAATGATCTAAATCATTCAGCAACAAGAGCCAAAGTTGGAAAACAGCTCTCTCAGAGAAGGAGAATGCAGGCCTTCAATATGTAGGGGGGTTATGTATTGCGTAAACTTCACAAAACGTTTGCAAGGAAGTCTTTACCAGAAAATCAACAGAAAGCAGGACAATTGTAGAAACTCAAAAGTTGGTGTCAAGTTTAAATCGTGAGAGTCTATATATGGTCTATAACTCAGCTAGCACAAAATATATTCTTTCATACAGAACATTATTTTAGACGGCAAACGTCTAAATCTGGTTTGCTAAAAATAGACATTGTAGGGATAACTGAAAGTGCAATCATAGACAGCCAGTTTTCAATCCATGGTTTCAGATGCCAAAATAGTTACCATCAGTAATGTAAACAAAGATGTTTTACATGCTATTGTAAGTTAATATATAACAGTTAGATCATATTCATTTGCAAAAGATGTTATCCAGAGTCATAAAATCCAGTCTAAGCATGGAAAGACAAAGGCCCTTAGCAAAGAAATTATGAGAAGACCAAGAAAAAACAAGATAGAGTGGGGTAATAATGTAGAAAAAAAATTGTTTTAGTGGTTATGAAAGGCATGTAGTAAGTTATAGATGTGATGTTTCAGTCTTCCTGGAGACTGCAAATCCTAATCTTTCTTCCTCTTTTTTTTTTTTAATTTAGGCCAAGTAAAAAAAAAAAAAAGATGTTCCTCGTCCCCGTCCACTTCATTTCTTATCGCTGCCTCTTTTTTTTTTCATTATTTTTTTATGAGCAACGTTTTTTAACATTAAGAAGGTGTTCTTATAACATCAAATATGTGTAAAGCCCATTACTTCTGTGTACACACCAAAATAATGTAAATTTTCACGGTTAACCCTTTGTGTGTATAAAAATTAAACAAACTTGTGTTTAATCAATATCTTATGTTTCTTTTTACTAATATTTGACCTAAGAGCTCCAACGTATCCCTGGGAGAAGGTAATAATGTGTAAAGAAAGCATGCAATAGGAAATAATAAATAACAAAAAAAAACCGTCCGCCCGCCTCTTTTTTTGTAGAAATCCGGACAAGAAACATCTTTTTTTTTACTTGGCCTTAACTGTTTTAGCTGGACACTGACATAAATTGTTTGTCAAATTACTTAAATAAACATTTATTTTAACCTTAAAACATAACATTTATTAAAATAATAAGACCATAAAATAGTTTCTGTTGTATTATAGCACAACAGTATCATGAGCTTACTAATTATTACCAATATTTACAAAATGTAAAATGTTTTCATAAAAAAATAATTAAACCACTTTTGAATGTTCAAAAATGATTGGATTTCACCAGTTATTGCTTGGCATTTTAGATTTACTTGGAGCGTTTAACTTTTCTACATCGTAGCCGGTCTATCATCAGTAACTTCTCGCCATGCTATCTGCTTGTCCTCTGGTGTTGCCACTCTGGCAGGATACAGAGCTGAATTGTGATATTGTTGTACCCAAACATACAAATGTCTGGGTTATCACTGTCTCGTCCTATTTTGCGTTGTTTACCAACGGTATTCCTCAACTGGATCTTGAGAGAAGCGCTCAGTCAAAACAAACTCCATTCCTTCTTGCAAAAGGAATTTTGTTGCCTCAATAACAGAATGAAGTGTTATTTTGTAGCCCTCATATGTTTTGGTGATCTCTGACAACCACGCTTCTCGCCGTTAGTGGTTTTCGTCACTTCCAAAAGTACTAACTGTGAAGTGAACACTACTATTACTAGACACGATCATTTGCATCCAACACGAAGAGCACTTTTCATTGTCAATTGTACCACCTGTATTTCTTGTTTGTAACTTAGTAACTTGTCCTTAAGTTAAGCTATTTTCCACTCTTGAAAAAAGAAAAAAAACAGGTGTAAAGAGAACACACAACCATACACTTTCGGACACAAATGAACTTATATTTACGTCTCTTCCGACTGA
>BLAZ01000376.1:334314-336814 GCA_014633955.1 Acropora tenuis | reverse complement strand
GAAGTATACGACTTTGACTCCAAGTGCGTAAATCAAGTCAAAGCTTTATTTGAGACAACGGCCCAGACACAAGGTCCCCAAGGTACCGTTCCACAGTTGTCTTAGAGGATGAAAATAGAATCTTGCAAGCCTTATAGGAAATAAAGGATCTTCTAAGTCAACATGCCCCACAGCTTTTGACTCTGATTTGCGAGAGCTTCTTCTGGGAGATGCAAGCTGGATCATACGATATGCCATTGCGGCTCCAGTTTGACTTTCGATTTATCAGGAACCTAAAGGAGCACTTAAAACAAATGTGCAGAACATTAGAAGTTCTGCTACTACACGTGCCAAGTCTCATTACCCAAGGGTCAAATCTGATTTAAGGTATTCAGAGCTACCTGAGATGTCCCCGCCCTAATCAGCACAGTTAACCAAGTCCCAAGTGCAGCAAGTGAGAGAAAGAAATTATGTCTGTATGAAAATTGGAGATTGTACAAGCTCTCAACATGTTGGGTGTTTGTTGAGGTGTTGTCGAGCGGGGTGTTCAAATTACCTCAACAATGACACAATATGTTGATCATTTCGAAGATTTCACAAAGGTTCATGTTGAATCATGGCTGAGAATCTGAGGTATATTCATCCCCTCAGAACACGAAAATGCTTGGCTGCACTTCTAGTAGGCGAACTCATTGATGAGGACAAAGAGGCAAAAAACGACGTGGTAAAACGAGCGTGGACTCGGCGTAGAAGCAGTAAACTATGCTACAACAGCATAGTGAAAGAGCTCATGATCGAGGACACTGCAGGCTACAAGGAAATGATGCGAATGAACCATGGTAATTTTTGTATATGCTGGGGGACTGTCCGTGCGTGGGCTCAACATGTTGAGCGTTGCTGTGCAAATGCACTCGACTTTGTTGAGCCACGCATGGATGACCGCGAAACAAATGAAATGTTGAGCCGTGTTGAGCGAAAAGTTTGACCAGTTTCAAATTTGACTCAACACCGCTCAACATCTCTCAAAAGGGTGTTCAAATGCGCTCAACTTGTTGAGCTCAACATGTTGAGAGCTTGTACAGCGGACAAATCCAGTGCATTTGCACGCGGCCTTAGATGAAAGGGAAAACAAAGCTGAAAAGCCTTTTCAAATCCTGATGTCATTTAACAGTCGCACCGGAAAATAACTGGGTGAAACACTAAAAAAAGCAGGTCTGCTTAAAGGGTGCCGAATTTGGACAAATGAGCCTAAAACTCAGCAAGAAGCTCCGCAGAGCGGTGGTGGTGCGGGACGTCCAGGAAATTATTTGCCGCAGCAGCAACTTGCAGCGCTGGGTTCTTACGTTTTCTTCCCGCCTGTGGCTTGTGTGGGTTTGAAAATGTTTCCTTAATCCACGACCTGTTTGGCAATTATTTTTGCAGTCGGAGGAACTAAAGACCTTGGGCATGGTGATGAAGTACTATGCTCAAACCTCAACAACTTTTTGTGCATCTGGCGATGACGTAGTCGTAAGCTAATTGGGCTCACGCCAGGTGTCACTTTAATTTCCTATAATATTTCTACGGGATAATCGGCCCTACACTAACCTCCTTAAGGCCTTTTGTTTTGCTCAGGGACGCAATTCTGCCACAAAGTTTCCGCCAGATTCCAAAGTCATTTATAATTCGTGATAAAACTGTTTGAGTCGTCGCGCGGGTTATGAACTTCATAGCGGGGAAGTGTCAACACGCGCATCTTGTTCGACATTGCAATTAACTATCCCAAGCAAAAACCACACTGTTAGCATCGCCTTTTCATAACTTTATTAGTAATCTAAGGCTCTGTGTTCCTCAGTCGGTCTCAGAACAAACAAATCTTCCGGCTTAAGTATCAAGAAACAAGGACGCCGGGCCGCCAACGAACCTCTGTGAGAGCTGGTGATTTAAACGATTTATACTCAAGCTGGGAAGTAGTATACCTGCTTTACTCTTTAAAAATTATAATTAAGGCTGTTTAAACCCAACGTTCAACCTTTAGTACAAGAAAAGGGACGACCTAGCGAACAATGAAAAACAAACCAACGGCATTTTTCCGCAAGTACCTTTTACAATGCTGACTGTAACTAGTTACCCCCAATTTTTAACCCAGCATGCCCCGCAACTTCCGGTAGAATTCACCTGGTTCCTTTCATCCGGCTCTAAAATGCACTTGGCAAATTTCCGAAAATTCATTAGCTTTCCTCGACATTAAACTTTCAATCAACGACCACAGATTCTCATAACTATTTGCTATATTCGCAAAAAATGCCATTTATTAGACTATGGCGCCCTTGTACTGACGACACCGACTTTAGCAACAAATGAAATGCGAGGAAATTTGCCACTTTTTCAAAAAGGTGGCTACCTTAACTCCGCTGTAACGACAGGCAAACCTCGCGCCCAAGAAATCGACCGAGAAACTGCACTACAAACGTCACAGAACGAACAAAACAACAGAATTTCATTCACCCTCATCTACCATCCACAAAACTTTGCACTCAAA
>BLAZ01000376.1:279150-286650 GCA_014633955.1 Acropora tenuis | reverse complement strand
CATAGTGTTGTTGTTGTTGCAATGTTGGTTACAATATCTCCACCTATAAGTAACAGGTATTACAGTGTTTACCAACAGCTCAATTTAAAATGTACCTCTATTGCATTGAAGCAAAATGAAAGATCAGTTTATAATCAGATCTGTGGTGGAATGGACATAAGTGGTATCAGCGCAATACCATTTGATTTCATAGGTATGGGTTTCTCCTTTATAATGTTATGCCTATGGTGCTCATCGCATGCACGTGTTGGGTGTGCATGGAGTTCCACTGTGTGACTGTAAAAAATGCAAAAGTCTTTTTTTTTTAACAGTATATTATTTGTGGCTAAAGTTGAAGAATTTGAGATATGTATAAAGGAAAACAAAGGAAGTAGCCAGAGGTACAATGAATAATGGTTTTACAGTGTTGTCTTCAAACGAGTGGTATTAATTTTTATAACACAGGTTGTCTACTTGTTTCACACAAGTGGTTTTTTCTAGCACATTAGTGGGCTTTTTTTTTATGCGGCTGACCAGCTTGGTCGTACGAGTGAGCCTAGCCGCGAGAACGGCTTAAAATTAAAACCTCGCGGGTGTCACACTGCTACTACACAGAATCCCCGTCATACACGTTAGTGTACGTTTTCACGTGAGAGGTCACAATTGTGTGTAAGTGTGGGGCACATTTGAAGTGCTCAGATCCTAAGGAGTACCTAAATACTCATGTATAAGCTGTGCCTTTTTGGTCAGATTTAATACAGGAGCATGATTATGTCGGCATGCTAACTATAATGACTCAGTTAAGGAAGTTAAAATTACCGGTTTATATTATGATACCCCAATTTTGTGACTGCCAGTATATAATTATGTATTATCAAAAATACAGTCAAGCCTCTGTTAAGCTATCACCCTTGCTAAAGAAAAATGTAGTATGTATATAATGTTATGTTAGATGAGCTGTTAAAGTGAACTAGACATAATTTTTTTTTTTATTGTTGTGACAATATTTAGTTGTAATTGACTAGGTGACCACTGTCTTAATACAGGTGACATTAAAAGTGAGCCAACTGGGAATTCTCAATGGTGATGGGATCTGCTTATTAAATGGAGATGACCGCCTACAAGAAGTAACATTGACAGTAAATAATAAAGAGGAACGATTTTTATGAATTTGACAACTGTCAGTTACATAGAGGGTGACTGCTCAATGGAGGGTGGCTTTATTCAGGACTTCTGATATTCTGGGATGTTGCGATTTCGCATATAACTGACCTCAAATCGCAACTTTTTGCATAATTCGTCAAAACTCGCATAATTCAGGCAAAATTGCAAAATTCAAGGAAAGAACAAGGAAATAGTCGCTTCTTACTTAAGTTCTACGACAATTTAAGCGTTGTTTCAAGGTGATTTACTTCTCAAAAGACGTTAGAAATCACCAAAATCATCCACGAGCGTTGATCGATCAAACAGGCGTTCCATGCATAGTTTTGCACGTCGGGGACCTGGTACTAGTTCTCAATAGAAGTGATTGTTTTTTGGCAAAGAATAGACAATTATTTATGTTAATAGGCCGTTCACAATTATTGTTCATATATTCTCTATACTGTGGGGATGTCATTGGCTGATTTATAGCTTCTCATTTGAATCAAGTGTATCAAGTTTATGTAGCCCACAGTAATGTTTCTACTTTGTTCAAGTTATTTTTGTTCTGATAGGTTGTTTGGTCTGCCGAGGCCTGACAGCTCAAATAGCATGTGGACATACCTTAAATAACAGCCTATCTAGTATGTAAAACTGAAATTTGTAATGGATTGTTTAATTAAGGAGGAATCAAGTGACTCTTAATTGACTAAGTGAGTCATTTCAGATTAAAATAATTAAAATGAGGCAACAATTGATTTCATTTGAATGCTTTTATTGTTTTTTTAATGCTCTAATTGCCCATTGAACAGCAAAAAAAAATGGGTTTCCACCTCTGAGACCTAAAAAAAACATATTAAATCTGCTTTAAAAATCACTTACAGTAATTTGCCGCATAACAGACCTTTCTTGCCGCATAATTTCCCTTGAAAATGCCGCAGAATTTCCTATTTTTTGCCGCACCCTATTAGAAGCGCTGTTTATTACAGTACATAGGGGATTGTCTGTAATAAATTATAGTCTGCATATGACTTATATAAAATGTGTATATATATCTATAATATTATTATTATACTTAATAGTTAGTATGTTTTATTTGTAAAATAAACTGAAGAATTATTATATGTATATGTACATATGTGTAATTAACATGTATGTGAAAATTTTGTGTCATTATACACTTAATGTATGGTTCTAAGGGAAACAGTTAGTTTTTTTTTCTCGAGAGTCCTGATGTTTCCTGAGACGAAGTCGAGGGAAACATTAGGACTTGAGGGAAAACAAAACTAACTAGTTTCCGAAGGGACCATGCATCTAGCGCTTTTTTATATATTTAGACTTTCCCTTTAAACAACCATATAGCAATAACAAAAAACAGCAGAATGTCATTATTCACAATCGTCAATCCTGCTGAATGAGTAAGTCTTTAATAACTTGAGATGCGTCAAGCTTCAAAAGTCAAGCTCACTTGAGCATGCGCTGAAGATCGTGTCATTTTTAAATTTAGTCATGCACTGATCACGTGTTGTTGTATTCGGGACGCAGGCAACGACTGTGCAATGGTATCCTGGTTGGGATACATTTGAATTTGATCAGGGTCATGTGACCAAGAATCAACCAATCACAGTGCCCGTTTTGTTGAGTGAAAGTCTGCTAGGTATATATATATATATAACAATAATTATTGTTTATATATTAAATGTGTAATATGTATGATGTTGACACAAATAAGTAATGTGTAAAGATCGAGAAATATCATTAAAACCTGTTAAGTAGTCAATTCCCTTCCAGGCTAGACTAGTAATAAAAATTATGTAGTTATTTGTGGGTTGAAGAGTGGCCTTTGTTTAATTAGGAAACCAAGTTTACCATAAACTTGAACTTGAAAGTATCAAATATCCTCTTTTCTCAAGCTTTTTGTTTTTTCAGTAGCTAGATTGATACCATTCTGAATTTTTATTGACTTTCACTGTTCACTGTAGGCCTTCAAGTTGCCTTCTTTGATTTTCATTGCTTGTCACTGGTTAACAATCAGCACAACATTCTATTGTTTATCACATTATTCATCCATGCTAATGACTCCAAGAAGGAAATGCTGGCTGTTGCTGATTGAAGGATTTTGATCCTTGTCATTCAGGCTGGAGATTGTGTGCTTGATGGTCAGCATCATACCCTTATTATTAAAGACCAGCAGTATAGCAGTGGAAACATCACATTCCACAATCCCATTGAGACAAAATTTTGAGACAAACAATTACCTCAGCTATCAATACAAAACCACAATGAGCAACACCTTTCATGACATATTTATTGTACCACATGTGTTACAAGTCTGACGAAATAATTTTTTTTTTAATCAAAAACAATATTACTATAGATCAAGTTTATCTATGATAATACGTTTTTCATGAACAGAATTTATGACTTGAAACATAGCTAGAGCTCACCTCCAAACTGATCTCACCCATAGTATCTTGTATACCATTCAACATCGCTTAGAAGTTGTTGCCTCTCTCTTTCTGGAAATTTCTACTCTGTCAACATGTGCATACTTCATGGGCCCTTGTGAAACATATTTTGTCAATTCTTGTGACTGAATCCTTGTCTCATATGGTGTAGACAGTGCAATTTTTACCTTCTTATCATTGTTGGTAGAGGTCCGCAAGAATTTGAAAATACTCTGGGTATACAGCCCATGCCCGCTGGATTTGCTCATACTGACAGGTTATGACTAACTGGCTCCTCTTTTAAGTCACCTCCAACATGAATTATTGCATAATTATCACTCCATTTTTTATATTTTTTCTCCGTGGATCCTTGAGATAGAGGAAATATTTTCGATGGATCCACAACTAAATTTCTTACATTGAAAAAAGAGTGCATAGAAAAATTGGTGCTTGTATCCGGCCAGTAACGATACTGACCGTAAGTGACCTGACTGTAAACATGTCTAAATGTAGTACATTTGTGAAATGAATTTTGAACAGATTTTAAACTGTAAGTTTTTTAAATGACAAAACTTAAAGCAAATAAGATAAAGCTTATATGATTATTGTATAAAATTATCCAAAACAAACATTCAGTTTTGCAACTGACATAGGCTGCATAGTCGGGATGTCATTTCTCCACCAAAACAAGCTGAAAGAAACAGTGACACATATGACAGTATTTACCATTGACAGCTGAGGAAACACAAGGTCATTTTCATGCCAACTTTGTTAACAAATCAGTTGGTTCTAATACTTCTTGCTAATGACAATTTTGTGTTACAAGAAAGCTCTTCGTCATGGGCGATGAACTCCATGATGACATGAAAGCATTGGCCGACCTACCGAATAATCAAACACGCCTATTAAATGGTCAGAACAACTTAACAAAGAAACCAAAGCGGCCATATTAAAGGGTGTTTCCAGCAAAACGTTATTGGCTGTTATTGTTTGCTGATTGGAAAAAGTTAAAAGGCTGTGAACTGTGAATGACATGCTAGTCGTGATACGTGAAGCAAAGAAATGATTTTCCATAATCTGTGAAAACTCACAAGCATGGAGCAATAATTTTTTCTGTGAAAAATTACGCGCCAAAGACGTACGAAGTCTACAAACCAACGCAAAGCCCTGAGTTTATCCTTTACATGACCAACTTTTTTAATGAGCTGTTCAAGTGACATCAAAACTCTTTTAGGTAATATCCGCAATGAATGCGTCATTCTTCCCCTTACAGCCCCACTTGTAATTTTTATTGTTTTTTTGTTTTTTTTTTTGTTAGATGAAAGTGAGAGCATGCATGTGGCTAGTGCCTTGTTCTCCTGAACAAAAGATCCTAATTGTTGAGTTATGGTAAAAGTGTGAGGGACCAAAAATTCATTTTTTGTATTATTATTAAGACATACACGTGTTTTACATTCTATCAAGATCTATTATCAGGAATAATAATTTTATCATGAAATAAGTGAGATAAATACCTCAAACATCTGTATTAATCTATATTCACCCATCGGACTTACGGCCCTCGGGATGTATATGGATTAATAGCCCCATTCTCAGTATTAAATTTTATCTCTTACTTATTATATCATCATTGTAGCAGAAAATACTAAACAAAGTGGTTAATAGACAAATTTTATTGATTTTGTTGTAAAGTATTGTGTTGAGGATTTAGTCCTTTTTCTCCTTGGTTTCACACATTGTGTTAATTTTTTTTATAAATTATGTATATATAGCTCTTGTAGCTGCAGGCAGTAGATCAACTGGATCACATGAACTTAGAACTGTGAGACAATTGTGTTGTCAGCATTCATTCTTGATGTTGAAGACAAGCAGACTACATGCAGACAGGTTGTTTATGTAGACAAGAAACAGTAGAGGTCCAAATTAAGCCCTGTGGTCAACTGCTGCATTAATTTAGAGAATTCAAGGGCTAGTTTCTCCCACATTGTTTCCAATGAATCATTTACTTTAATATTTGAAGAACGAATACATTTATACATTAGTTTATTGTAAGTTATGGTGATAAAATTTAAGCCAGTCATTTCAGTCTCTCTTACTACCTGGAATTTCTTGAATGCTAAGGTGCACTGGTATTATTTGCAGTGAATATCAGAGAATTAATCCATTCCCTATTGCTTTCAATCCTGACTAAAATGGGTGGTTTAATTTTTTTGTATGATAAACCTGCTACTGTAACATGCTTATTGGTTTGTTTGTTTTTTCAATGTTTCCTTTATAGAGACTGCAAATGTCACAGCAGTTATCTCTAGATCTCCGAGTCCATCATATGCAGTGGAAGGCCAGAACTTAACTCTTCAGTGGACCTACACTGTTGCTGGTTCATTTGGCTCTGCACATTTTGCCATTGTTAAGAATGATGGAAGTGAGTTAGTTATTTGGAAGAGCTTTGACTCTGGTATCACAACTATTAAGCCAGAGTATCAGGAACGATTTAAGGCAAAAGCAACAAACACTAGAGCAGAGCTGACAATTCTTGCGGCACAAAGATCAGATGAAGCAACTTACACATTTAATGTTCTTCCAACTGATGATGGCTCAATTTCGGAGAAAGTGATTCTTGTTGTCAATTGTAAGTATTGACTGAAATGCTGTTGCGGGTGTTGCATTGCCGCTCAAAGATAAGTGAACAGGCAGGTTCAAAAGTCGGAACGGATCAACTTGGACCAGCAGTCCAAGTAGGATCAACTCGAATCAAGTCAGATCAACTCGGATCATTTAAAAAAAGAACAGCAACAATTGAAGGGCTCAGGGCAAAAACTGACATTTTGGGTCTGGTCTTTTTTCATTTGTGCCCAATGTGGCTGATTTTTTGCGTGTGACCCAGCATTATTAAGAAAATAAGTGTTTTATATTTTTTTGGGCTGGTTTGTTTGTGATTTCCAAGAATTAACGTATGCAAAAAGCTTTGTTTTTCGCAGCGGCATTGTCTGATCGTTCGTTCCGAGCGTCGCCGAGTTCATTGAAGACGTAACTAATTTAGTTCAAGGTTCAAACGCTAAATCGCTAAATCTGCGAATTGCGTGGTGGCTCAGGCGAGTGGTGGTGCACACCAACAGCGGATGATGAGCGTGACCGTCAGTTCGAATTCGAGAAATCACTACGTTTGATTTTGGTTAATTTTTTTTTTTTTACTTACTTTTCTTTATTAATGAAGACAGAAATACTGTCTCATCGCTGCCACTCCAGGCCGCCTTAATCGAAGAAGTTGCGTATGTTAAGAAGATTATAGTAACCGGAGGAACCTACATAACCTACAGTTAGTTGATTCAAATTCAACATTTCACAAACACGGTATTTTTTCCTTCACTTAACTTTCTTTTAATAAGACAGTTGCCGTTCGGTTCATTGTCGAGTAGGTTTCAACAGAAAAGGATCAGTTGCCATTTGCCGAAAAAGTTCCGATTCTCAGCAAGCGAGGCGCATGGCGTGTTGGTCACGTATTTGTAGAGCGAGAGAAGATTCAACCTCTAAAGTGCACCCGACTCATTTAACATGGCACGCTGGCGAAATCGAGGTGTGGATGCACGTTTGCGGAGGTCGGCAAGTGTAAGCCAGTTCGATATTCATCAAGCTCGTTAGGTTTTTTTTAAAATACTTTTCTTTATTAATGAAGACAGAAATACTGTCTTGTCGCCGCTGCTCCAGACCTCCTTAATCGAAGAAGTTGCATATGTTAAGAAGAGTATAGTAACTGGAGGAAGCCACATATCTTACTCATCGTAGTGAAATAAGCAAACTTTTGGTGTTTCACTCGAAGATGTCCGTTCTTATTTTTTGTTTGGACGCATACAAAATTCTCTCAACGATGAAATCACTGATGGAGTGATATATTTTACATAGTTTATTACACACTAAACTTTTGACAACAGTTAGT
>BLAZ01000376.1:159261-161761 GCA_014633955.1 Acropora tenuis | reverse complement strand
AATTTTTCGTAGATTTCCCGATCCATTTAAATCGAGAAAGGACAACCATCTTTCGTTTTCACGTTCAAAACTGAATTGGATGGATGGCTAGACGGAATTCAAATGTGATAGAAAGCGTACTATTTCATTTACGGATACCGCCAATTTGGTAATGGAAAATGTTGAACATAGGCCTTTGGCCTCAACGCCAATTCAACCTATGCAAACGATACGTTGAGGACGTCAATCTGCGGTATCCGGACAATAATTCAGAAATTGACTGGTCGAACATAATGACCCCTGACGACTCAAATTATTAGCATTCAACTGTACCAACGTTTGCTAATTAAACCATTAATATTTTAGAAAATACTTACATTGCACAATAACCTCCACTTCATGAAAAATTACTGTGGTACTAGAGGAAATCACATTGATTCTATAAATTGATTCATCTGATCTTTTCACTTCAAGGATTGTCAGTTCTGCACGGGTGTTTGCTGCTTGTCCCCTGAACCGGGATTGATACTTTCCCACAACAGTTAATGTGCCAGGGCCAAATCTTGCTCCAATTGAATCAGTAGCATTGAAAAACTGTATGACAGCTAGTGTACCATCAAGAGTAAAGTTCCACTCAAGAGTGATGTTTTTCCCTTCGACAGCATTGGATGGATCTCGTGGTGTACTAGTGAATGCTGGGTTTGCAGTTACTGACAAGAGATTTTGGGCAAAAATTAACAGGTAGAAGCTGACTGAAGCAGGGTTGTCAGTACATTGCGCCGACATTATCATCCCGCAGGACTAGTAATTTAAATCCACGTGAAATGAGGAACGAAACTCTGTTATGAAAATATTTAAGAATTTTTTCCTAAATTCCTGATATTTACCGCCAAGAAGCCCTCATAATCATTATCATCATTAATATCATTCTTTTTGTTTGAAGCGCTGGAAGATTTTAGCTACTGCCGAAATACCATGACCAAAGGTCACTTGGGGTCACTCTTCGCCCCATGTAAGGTAATCCGGAATCCGGAATCCAGGTAATTTTGGTCTGTGGAATCCGGAATCCAGCTAATGCAATTCAAAATACAAAATCTGGAATCCAGCCACTTATGGAATCCGGAATCCATGGATCTGAAATCCGGAATCCACAGACACGGAATCCGAAATCCACAGCGTGGAATCCGGAATCCAGGACTCTCTTGGATTACCTTACATCGGGCGATACTCTAGTGCCTTTCTCTTCCATATCCTGGGAAAACAAATAGTGTCGAGTTCTGGAGAAAGGTTGTATTTAGTGTACTGTCTCGCTCGACCAATTATCCTTCCAATTAAATTACTTCACTTCCGAGATCATTCACAATCACAGGCACAACTGACATTTAGCAATTATTGTAATATTCGCACTCTTAATTAAGATTGTGGTAAGTAGTAGCGATTTGACGAGCGCAAAAGACAGGGAGTGAAAAAAATTATTTTGGACAAATAAACTCCCCCTCAGAAACAAGCCCTTAAATAAATAAATAACTAAATAAATATACAAATAAACTGAACTCAATGTTTTTGAGGTGCAAAGCAATTATCCATTAAGGGCAAATGGACGGTTTCAATCTCAAATCGAAAAAACGCTATCTAGTAATCTAGCCTTATTGTAACAAATTGATTACTATTTAGCTAAGGAGCGAAAGTCTCCTTTTAATTCCCGCAAATGTCGGCTTGTTCACGGCGGTATTTTCAAACTTGGGCAAGTCGCTGAATAATTAATAATGACTTGATATCATAAGGCAGTCATGTCACGCAACACCACGCATTACTTAGAGAATTGCTTTTCTGTCGTTTTGGTGATTTGAATTCTCGCGTGTTTTGGATGGTTTTGAGTCATTTCATGATTTGGAAACTATGAAATCGTAAC
This sequence comes from Acropora tenuis, assembly GCA_014633955.1. Lineage (NCBI taxonomy): Eukaryota > Metazoa > Cnidaria > Anthozoa > Scleractinia > Acroporidae > Acropora > Acropora tenuis. The sequence continues at coordinate 159,870 of BLAZ01000376.1, read as the reverse complement.
GGTGTTTTTATGGCCATCTCCTAACTGAGAGAATTGGTATCTGCAAGACCCAGGCATTCGTGTAGTGTAGTCTCTTAACTCAAGGTCAAAAGCAAACTTTGGTTCCTGTTACACATCAAAAACATCAAAAGATACTGTTTAAAGATTGATCAAGGAGACCAAAAATGGCAGTAAGTTCATGCTCAGCGTCAACCTAGCTGAGCTGTAAAAGGTAGTGGACTTAGTTTAATTGACACAATGCAATTTACAAGCTGCAGAAATGCCAATTGTAAATTTAGCATAACCGCTAAGCCTGTATTACTTGTCTGAAGAAGACGTCGCGTATGCTATGAGATAGTACATAAGATAGTAAAAGGAATTAAGATAACGGCGAGTTTGAAACATAACAACCGCGAGTGAGCAACATGAGGTATTTTTATTAGGAATAATTGATGCGTGATTTCTGCGTTATGACTTACGTGTTCCTTCGCAACTTTCTCTAGAACGATCCAAGATCATTCTGGTAGATTGTGAATGTTGCTACTGAACGGTTGGAACGAAAAATGGTTATGGTGAAGAATGTGGGTTCTTTTCAACCATACAGCTGTAACTGTAAAAGTCTTCCGTAAT
>BLAZ01000376.1:149261-154261 GCA_014633955.1 Acropora tenuis | reverse complement strand
CGGAAATGAAGCAAGCGCAGCGGAAGTACAAGTAAGTGTATTTGTTGTTGTATGATTCCTATTCATACATTCATCTTGAATAATGTGAACCCAACGCATAAGCACAAGCTACTGTCACTGTTTCAATTCGAATTGTTTTGCATTTATGTATCCAATGTTTGTAATGAATACTTCAAAATTTTAAAAGGGAGAAGAGGACATGCACATTGATCATGTTGGATATGAAGCATTAGCTGTTGAACAGGCCGTGAGTACTTCGATTAATTGTTTTTACCCTACCTTTCTGTTGACTCTTTTTTTTATGGAAGATCTGTGTATACAAGAAAATACAACTCCGGCACACCTTACAAGTCACACTGTCATTTTTTACAGGCACAAGAAGAATCTGTGATAGTTAGCCACATATATGTTGATAACTGCAGCCTTCAGCCTGATAACAGTTGCAAAGCCAGTACACAGGTAGATTACTCACTCTTATATTGTCTCAAGGTCAGTATTATGTGCCTGACAAATTATTATTAAGTTCCTTGGAATTTCAATGATTCCCTCAGTGCATGGCAGACAAAATTCAACATAATTTACAGTATATCTGTTAATATTTCTCGCTAAATTTATCTCTCTGGTGCATCCTAGGACAAATCATCGCAGACACTTGCAGACCAAGTGTATAATCTGCTGACAAGGGAGGTCGATATGCTCAAGAGGCGGTCCGAATCTTCACAAGAGGCGCTTGGCAAGTGTCAAGGAAAAAATAAACAACTTAAACGTAAAGGTTAGGTTAAGCAAACAGTCTTATCACTTACAGTATTTCCCACATTCTCACACACAGTTTTGTTCAGCTCTGTGGAAAGAGGAAGAGTTGTATGTCAAAATTTTTATGCATGTATTTGTGAGCTTTTGTTATTGGACAACCACCACAATGGCTGCATTTTAACTTTTGTTTCAGTGAATGCATTAACTCATAAAGTTCAGCATCTAGAAAGCCAATTGAAGATGGCTGAAGACATGCATAATTCTGTAAATGAAGTTATCGAGGATGCCCCCACCACTGGCGATAAGGAATATCATGAGGAAGATGAAGAAGACAATGACACTATTGAAGAGGAGCCAGACCCATTTTCCTCGGATGGCGATGACTTGTTTAGTGAGAGTGATGAAGAAACAGACAACGAGGATAATTTTACAGCAAAAAAAGGCAAAAGGTAAAGTATTGCCTCAAAAAGACACAAGAAGTAATTTTACCCAGACATGTACCATAAAAAACATGTATAGGAACAGGACTGTTTGCCCAGGTATTTGACTTAGGTTTAAAATGTGGACTGAATTGTTGGTAACACTGAGGACTTTGAGACATACATGATGAATAGTCAGTGATACTTTGTGATTGACATGCATGAATTTTCTCATCGGCTGTGGTGTGGTCATCAGGACATTTACATCTGACCGACATGTTCAAATTGCAAGTCATATGAAAAATGTCTTGAAGAACATCACACACTACTTTGATCTCTGGCATCTGAAGAAAAGTATGAACTGTTTTGTGTAGTACTTCCTTATATTTTTTTTTTATAGTGACTGGTTATGCACAGCATCCTCAATCTTTGAGAAATAGTTTTGTTATTTTTTTAGTTCAAATGCTAGTATCATGGCTACACAAATAACAATAATTAGACCTGTAGCCCACAAGAGCTACGGGTCAATAGCTCATGAGGCGAAGCTAAATGGGCTATTGAGCTGTGGCCCTTGAGAGCGAAGGGTCTAATTGTTTTAGCATCGCCCAACTAGTCAGACAGAAAAGGCAAGAGTTTTACATGTAATAAACTACTTTGCTTTTAATTACTTTGAAAATCTCGGCCAGTTGTGCAGCCTGGGCCAAAATATGCTGTGGTATGAGAACTACCGTAAGTTAGAATTAAAAAAACTGGACACTAATCAACACTATAATGGCTGTTTGTATTGATTACTCTGTAAAAATTATTTCAGAGATCAGAAAAGACCTGTCCAAGATTGCTAAAGAGAAAGGAAATGAAGATCTCCAACAATGGGTGAAGCCGTGTGAAAAGCACCTTTACTGGAGTGCAACCACCACCTCTGATGGTAATGGAAAAGTCATCTGGGCAAAGTTTAAGTCATTTTTAAGTCACATTGTGAACAAACACTCTGGCCTTGATGACCCATTATTCAATAAGTGTGCTCATGGAGACATTCCTGATAGGAAATGGCTGGATTCGGGTACAGTAATTTTTTGTTATGTAGCTTATGCTTTACATTGCAAGCCTAGAGGACCACCCTAATTAAAATAGTTACCTTTTTGGTTTTATCCTATATAAATAATTTTAGTCATTGTTGTTATTTATTTTATAATACACGCCATAAGGTGCTCCAGGGTTGTTTTGCGAGGGAAGTGCTGTCAGATAAAGAATAATACATTTTTATTTCTTTCAAATTGAAATTCCAATGTGTTTTCAATATAAAAATGGGTTGAAAGTGTAATAACTGAGAGAAATATCACCTGTTACTACATCTGTAAATTACTTTTAATAATGAACACTTGATATATCAAGAGTGAAACCCAACTTCAGAATTCATTTCTTATCCTTTTATTACTAGATGATGCTGGATATGAAAAAATGAAGAAGGCTCTGACTGCAGAAAGTCTAAAAAAGGGTATAATGAAAGCTTCTCCACTGGCGCAGACAGACTGCCTTGAAGGTTTTCACTCAGTGCTTAACTTGTTTGCCCCAAAGCTGATTGCTTATTCCTACATTGGAATGTACTGCAGGTATTTCCATTTTTTGTCTATTTTTTTGTTTGTTCCAACATGTACTAGTTATATGTTTAATAGTAATGACAAACATTTGTTCTTTACTTTGTTTCTTTCTTTACAGGCATATTCTAGCAGCTCTGCACTTTAATTACAACCTGCACAGAGATGACAAAGCTAATGAAGATGACAGTGTCCCCTTGAAAGTGAGCTACCCGAAGTTTAAAAACGGCGAAGCAACTGTTAGAACTCAAAAAGTTGAACAAAACTTTGGTAAATAAATGATGCTTATTATATTCATAAAGCTGGCCATATGTTTTTTTGTCATTGAATGCATTCAGTTGAAAAACCTCTAGCTCACAATTTATTTTTAATTAGTGAAAAATTTACAGTTTTGACAACAAAATAATATTGATTGCAGTAACATGAATTTTGTCAAATTCATGCTACAAATTTTGCATGAACACTCTCCAACTGTAGGAATGTTTTTTTTTTAAAGCATTTGATTTTGGTTAGGTCTTCCTTATAATTTCCAACTGTAGTAAATTGTAAACCGTTGACACAACCTTAAACAGAACACACACTGGCAACGACCAAGCGGGTAAGAATTCCATAGAACCCTTATTTAGTAAGCACTGTCAATTTACATATGGACTTTCTTGTAGACTATGTTGAAGAACTTTGCCACTTCTTTCTGGGACTAAGCAAAGGACAGCTTCAAGGTGCAGTCCAAGACTTGAAAGCAATGACACCAGAGCCAATGAATTCCATGCTGGTGGACAAGCAGCCCAGAGAGGAGGCCATTAGGAAGAGGACAGAGAGGCTTAGCATGGTAACAAGAGATGTACCTCCCACAACAGATCCTGGAGAAGCACCAGGTAGAGCAAGTGTCATTTACGAGCAAAAGCAATCTTACAACAAGTCTCAAAGAGTCAGTTAAAATAAATCATACACACATATGATAACCATATTTATTTGGGTCTTTATTTGCAGTGCCGGATCAGCCAGAAAGCCAAAGCAGGGGCCAGTCTACAAGAGCACGCCCACTATGCTCTGCTTGCAAAAACCCCTTGCGAGGACATAGGTTTATTGAAAACTGTCCGAAAAATAGAAAGGAGTAACAACCTTTTGTAAATATGTGATCCCTAAAACTAAACATGAAATGATCTGGTGGTCAGGTAACAAAATGACCATAATGTAATATATATTTTAATCAACCAAGTCATCTACTTCAAACCCAGTGAGGGTCTCGTCCTCTTGGACCGGGAATGCATTGCGTATTGCAGTGTAGGCACATGCAGGGAGAGGGATCCTCTTCTTTCCCAGGAATCCATAAACCAGCCTTGAAAACTGTCTGTAAGCAATTGACCGGAGATATCTACAAGGCATCAAATGAATAAAGAAATAAATACCCACAGGATACGAGTTTATTACTGAGATGAAGATGGTACATGTGGACCCAAAAATTATACATCAGTCAAAATAAAACTGAATAAGAAACCTTACAGTCTAGGAAGATGTGACAAAAATAATGGACTCGATATCGGGATACTTATCAGTTCTGTATAGTTAAAAGCTACGTATAGCTGTCAAGGATCGGAGCTATAAAAACACACGAAGAAATTAATCAGGATTATCAGACCTTTCCTCGGAGCCACTTCTCTTGTAGCCTTGCTTGTTTCTGGTGCGGTACTTTCCACCAGCGAGCCGCAGGCTCCACTTTTCTAGGCAGACGGGTCTAAAGCCAGGGTGTTCTGTGATGCAGTTCAATTCTTTGCCGTCTTCTAGGTCCTCCATTACTAGAGCACTTGTGAGTGCTTCGCAGCATCCTTCTAGCTCTTTACAGCAGTAGCACTCACTGATATTCGCCAGAAGACCACAACTGCAGTTCCCACAAGTACACCTGAATGTGAAACAATCCATTCAAAGAAATGTGTGAATTCCGTTTTACAGCTACAGAATTGAGGTAAGAAACCAATCAAGACATGCATAAAAGCACACAAGCAAGTGAGGTGAGAAACACGAATGTAGGCATATAAAGCAGCAAAACGTACCACTCTCGAACAAGAACGCGGTTTTCAAGACGTTTCTTCAACTCTCTCTCTAACTTTTGATTTTCTTCTTGTTTTTTTCGGTAATTTGCAACCCATTCTTCATCTGCAAGCGGTTCATCTGTGTATGGCTCGAGCGAATCGTCTTGATTTTCATAGCTTCGACCGGTTGCTTCGTCTCCTGG
>BLAZ01000376.1:60737-63237 GCA_014633955.1 Acropora tenuis | reverse complement strand
AATGAAAATAACATTTTCCTTTTTGAAAAAAATGTTCAAAGACATTTGGAGAGCTAAGGAACAGATTAATAATATCATTGTCTTCAGTTTGGGTTTCATTTAGTACTCACAAACTGTAACCCTCTATAATTTGAAAAGTAAAAAATGTTAAAAGTTCATTCTATTTACCAGAAAATGATGCAACTGAAATGTTGTTTTTACTGACAGCAGTCTGTTGCCCTTGACAGAGCTTCACTGATAATCTGTCGTGACCCCTTGAAAGTTCCGGACCAAAATGACTGATGGCCTCATTGCACTCTTCCAATGAGCCACACCTATATGCAAACAAACCAAGGGAACCAATTAAGAAGCTGCTCTGTGTTGCTCATTTCACTATGAAGAGCACAGAGTGTGACACTGGTCAATTCCTCGTCCAAAAGAAATGTCAAATCCTCACAGATTCCTGACCACCTTGAAGATAGAATGAGTTTTTATGTTTATGTTATGAACTTTTTGCAGGGACTTTGTTGTGCATCAATCATTCAGTTTTAATTAATAATCACTTGTGGTTTATCCCTCCGATAAAAAGAAGCTCTTGTTTATCAAAATTGACATACTCACTTTCCAATATTTGCTTTAAACTGTAGACAGGTCAGACAAACTTCATCAAATGATCCATTCCAATGTTCTTTCCAGGCCTTGAAGAACAATAATTATGTTAAAGTGTTAGCATTTTTTTTTTGTAAATAGTCCAAAACTGATGGATGCTGTCTTTTAGAAATTACAAAAACAATATTAATTTATTTTAAATACAGATGTAAGCTATATACATTCTGACTTTCCTAATAGCACTACGTAATGTTTTAATCTCTCTCTCTCTTCTTGTCCTCTCTTTTTATGCATGTATTTGTGCTATTTTGCTGACCTGTGATAGAGCTTATTTACTCCATTTGACACTGATGTCAACTGGCTGCCTATAGCTCTGCTAGCCCCAATGGTAATTCCAGGGAGCCAGTAATCTAATGTTATTAACTATATATTTTCTGCAAAGTTCATGTGTCAGATCTTTATACTCTTATGTTTCCCTGTGCTGTTTTCTATTTGTTTCATCAATAAAACTCAAAACTCATACAGATTCGTATCTATCGTTGCTATGTTGACCGTTTTCGTTGTAACTTCAGTAGTTGAGATTTTCCAGCAGCATATACAATGCCTGTAAGTCCAATGTCACTGTAAAAGAACATAACACAAGGTTGAATGAGTGTCATGAACAATGATATTGAAAAAACTATATTATCAGAGGCTTTTACATATGTACATAATTTCACAACATGTACAGTACTACATGTGTTACAGTGTATAGTTTTTGTGGATGTTCAGGCCAAACAGTATCTGTATCTGCAGTTATCAGTGGTTTGACATACATTTACAAACAATTAGGTAAGAGGGTCAATAATTCTGCTACGCACTGACCCTTTTGCCTTTCTCATGCACCCACCTTTTTAACCAAAGGAATATTTGACTGCAGACTCAACTGCAATAACTATTATTGATATGACATGCAAAACAGATGAAAACTGAAGTAAGAATAAATGCGACAAACTGGTATATCTGGCAGCTTAAACCCTGTCATCTCATGTAATGCTATATTCACCTTTAAATTCAACTTTATGATGTTTCCCATCAACAGTGAGACCTAACCTTTTAAGGACCTTCTTTTCTTCCTTGAGCCACATAATGATTCAGCTTTTCACTTTACTCCTTAACAAGAGGTTAAAGAAAAAAACTCATAAACAGCTATTTTCAAATATGATACTTATTTTTAATTAATGAAACTACTATAGTTGAATTAATTTTGACTCATATAAACCACACATATTTAATATAGCATGAGCTAGAAGTTTAGGTAATGAAACAGGAGATAAATATTGTAATCCTTCAGACTTGCATGGTTTCCTATATTCTGTGCCAATGACCACTGACAAACCTTCGGAATGTCAACAACACTCAAAGAAAGCTGTTTATCACAAGTTCATTTCATGTGGTAATTGGCTATTTTTTGGACCATGTCATCCAGTAAAATTTATTTTCTTTTCAGGGGCCTCATTGCATATCAATTTACATAATTTGACTAATATCAGATGTAAATAATGATTACCATTTAGGAGAGAAAGGAAGTACATAGAGGCTCTGTAGAACATTTTTGGTACATCAGATAAAAATTGGGCTCACTTCTTCTCTGTGCAGTTAGCAATTGCAATATGTCACACAGATAGCGCACTCTAGGCACCATTGAGTCCCTTCCCTGTGGCTCCCATCATTGGAACAACCCCAACAGATACTTGCTCTCTTCCTATAAATAATCAAATAAACTATAACAGTTGATGATACCTATTAAACTATCATCCTTGGGGATGGTGGCTTTCCTTACGAAATGGACTGGTCTTGTAATGGCAATTGCCTTTTGCTATAGGGATTCTGTCATGAGGAATTAGGAACTGGCACGAGGCTTAGTACAAAC
>BLAZ01000376.1:56128-57787 GCA_014633955.1 Acropora tenuis | reverse complement strand
TCCTTTGAAAGAGTTCTAGACAGGTGAGCTGGTATAAATTCACTGATTCGTCGGTTTGAAATGTAAATAGCGAAGAAAGCCAGTCAGAATCTGTAAGCGTATATTAAAATTTTAGCCTTCGGTTGAAATTGCCTAGTGGAGAAACATCTGTTTATTATAGTATTCACTGCCTGACGACTCTATTGCGAAAATTGATGTTATCGGCGACAAAAGGGAAGAAAGAACGAGATGTAGCACTCCGTTTTTGACAGAAACCATACGACCACGCGGAATTTTAACATCAACAACGCGTCGGTAGCGAAAACGACGCTTCAAATTGCAAGTTCAAGTTTGTAAATCGTTCTCGCCACTATCTAAGTTTGTGTAGCTTTTGAAAGCTAGCAAGACTACTCAGGAAGTGAATCTAGAGGTGCAGTGTTAAGGCTAGGAAGGAAAATTCAAATGACTTTTGGTTTCGATCGAAACGATCTTTGATCGAACTGACTTGCTGCCAACCTGAACAAAGGTTTTGCCTTTTGCTTATTAAATATGCAAAATTTGAGGCGTTATTTAACCCCGCAAAGACGGTTATAGACGGTTATTCGAAGCGCAACAAAATAAAGATAACAAGCATTTGAAAGGGACTATAGAACAATTCACAGTGAATTTTTTTTCGTGAGTCGTATAGCTAAAGGTAAACTTATTACTGGGCGAAACCAAAGGTTTTGTATTTTTGAGATCGATGGAAACACTTTCAAAGTCAGCTGTCATTATCTAGCGAATAGGAAACAAGATATTTTTAGAATGAAAAGCAATTTTATTTCTTCCTCGTGGAGAAAGGACGCCTAGGAGGTTTCACCTATCCATAGATGCTTTGCGGTCAACTATATTATCAAAGTGTTGTGGTCAGTTCATTTCGACATGGACGCGTTGGAAGAACAAACGTGCAGCCATTGTTCAGCAAGTCAAACCTTTTTGTATCTATACTGCGTCGACTTGGAGTATGTTTCAGAGCTAAGGATACCCAGCTTACCATTTCTAAAACTAAATGTTTGTTTTGGCATGTGAGTTTTCATAGAGCACTCTCGGAGCGGCGGATAATGGTTTTACCTCAGTGCAATCGACTGCTCGATAAGCTGAAAAATTTGGCATCGGCTTGTGTAATCAAGGTTATCTCCAGCGTTATTTTACAGGTAATATTTTAATGTTGTAGTCAATTTGCTGTCCTTAAGTTCGACTTAAATGCTGCGGGATATTTGCGTCGGTTCACCAAAACAAATTTATTTTGCAGATTCACTCAGATGAAATCGAAGATGTGTGACAAAATGTGGTTGTCTTTTGATTCCATTAACCTAATAGACTTACATTCCTGGAAATAGTTTTGATTCTTTGGTATTGAATTAGTCCCTTTACAAGTTCTTAGCCTTGTTATGTACAGATATACATCACATTAAAAGCTTGCTCGAAAACTCATGTTCATCCGCGTATTCTTACAGATGATGGCAAGGTGATGCTGATCTGGGACTTTGAAATAACAGATCAATCCTTGACTGCCTTGCATTGTTCAGTACCTACTGCCAGTTCTGTATACAGTGGTAAAATATACAATGCAACTGGCTCATTTATAACTCCTAATGATTATAACTAATGTAATGATTGGACATTTCATTACTTCAGTAC
>BLAZ01000376.1:46128-48628 GCA_014633955.1 Acropora tenuis | reverse complement strand
ACTTACCGAAATATATCAAGTTGTGCGTTATTCTTTGTCACCTTTAGCCGAATCCCAAGAGCTTCACAATATTAGTTTATAACACCACTGCTTCGCGTGTTAGAAGCGGTAATACCTTGTATTGGGCACATCATCATTGTCCAGCTGCCATCTATTTCCTTCTCAGAGAACGAATATCCCGTACAGCGCGTGTATTATTGCTTAAGACTAGTTCGATTCTCATTCATAAAGTAAGCTTGTGAGACGATGTTTAGGAATTAGTGGCTAAGGAAAATAATTCAGATTGATAGAGGCAACGAATAGCGTCTAATATGGTGTCTGAAGGCGAGTGCTTTTGAAGTTTTTGACTGATCGGCCGAAGTTTTGTCATTAACTCCCATCCCACTTATTTTCATGGCATAACTTGGTCTGTCTGTAAGCTGTGTTGACCATATCTGTGCATTTATCAAAATCATATAGGCAACATTAGCAGAGAGCAACTTAAAGACTTTTCAACCCTTTTCAAAGAATACTGGCTAGTGAGAACTTTTCCGTATCTCCTTAAGGAAAATTCCATTTCTGCGATGGTATTTACAAGAAAAGCGAAAACTGAAATTTTTTGGTTGTTGTAGTCAAATGAAGGCCTCGGCCAAACTTTATTTTACAGAAAATTATTTTCGTGTCGGCTCGTCATTAGGAGGAAGCACAGCTCCAAGAGGTTGGTGAGAAAACCTAGCTGGAATGTAGACTGTAGTATAGCATACTGCTTTTTTACCATGGAGGCCATACGCATTGACTTAGAATAATAGAGGACCAATGGGTTCGAGCCTCGGACCAAACCACGTGCAAAAAAACATGATCTAACTGAAATAATTGGTCAAATCAAGGTGGCTGCGCTCTCAACATCGTTCTCAGTTCAGACGTTATCTTCAAAGAACAATGACGTTAATCCGTTGGCGTTATCACCGCTCTTGTCTCAGAAACTTGAAGGGGCCGGACATAAAATAACACAAGTGCTTAAAGAACAAGATATGGAACGCACCTCCCAGGGTTGGATAGAGGCCTCGCGATCTCATTGTTTTTATACAAATGAAAGATCTTATGCACCTCATGGCGTGGAGAAGGACTGATAACATAGAGAGAAGTTTTAGTGCCATAATTTAACTTTAAAAATTACCACTTAATGAAAGGCCTACGTCGATCTACTCGCTTATTGTCAATGGAACTGAGCTTTTTGTTTGTTGTTGTTTTAGGAAATAACACCGAAAAGAATATGGAAACACTTAACCCAGTGGTTAATAATTATGCACAGTGGCTGGCATATGCTGCCAAGCTTGGTTTTAACTTTTACTATGAGCAGCTGCTGCCTATTTTTAAAACCTGGGATCGGGTGCTCTCTCATATGAGACCGCAAGATAAGATCTACCAAATGGGATGCGCAATCTTCAAAAGGTGTATCGAGCCCATGATCTGGACAGCTCTGGCTTCAACAGGAGTAGACTGCAAGAGTCAAGGGAAATCAGAGTTCCCGGCGATACTGCAACCAATGTTCACACAATTCAAGGGCTACCTTGCAAATCTCGACGCCATAACTAACGAGATAGTTAGTGTGATTAATGAAATTGAAGGGAAGGTAAGGTATTTGTTTTAAGAAAAGATATGCTTCGGGTACAAAACGTAAGAAATGGGTTAGTGAAGCAGTCTTATAATCCCAAAATATAGATTTCGGGCAAATTTTGGGTCACGTTCATAATACTCCGGGAGAAGCCAAGTAATCGCAACTAAGGGTTCCATAGCCACCTGTCCAGTCATACTAACTAAACTAATACGACTGACTGCTTTGAGAGTTGATAGGTTCATATTGGACTTACTTTGTTTTTAGATAGGCTTAAAAAAAGATAAATTTATTTAAGTTCTTTCGCCATGCGAAAGTGGGCACTATTCTGTAAGTGGTACGAGAGGATTGGTTTCGGAAGTGGTAGAATACTGAACGACTGGTTCCTTGTTCCTTTTTTCTGACTTCTACGACATATCACGAAATACGGAGATGGCGATAAACAGCGACTAAAACCACAAAAGCGTACTCTAGGTGTTATGAATTTACTTCAGTTATGGTCCAGAGATGCAGAATAAATAGATACTTCATAGAAAGTGCGCCGTACGGATTTTTATTCACGAGTCGCAAAACTTTAGAAACGAACGAATATTAAGCTTCTAAAATTTTACAACGTCTGAATAAAATCCGTACAAAGCACTTTCTATGGTGCAATTTGTTTTATATATATATATATAGACGGACTTTTCTCGCCTGCAGCGTGTGAATTTTTACTTACGGCATGTGGGGTGTGTGGTAGTTTTAGACTCCAATCAGAGAGCGATATTTTGAAGACGTCATTTCCAAGAAAAATTTAGCCTTGAATTCACATCAGAGCGACCAGGAATATGACGGCGACGAGTACGAAGGAAGCGATTAATTTTGGTTTGCGTAAGTTTAGCTTCGATGAAATTAGAGATAACCAAC
>BLAZ01000375.1:157626-160126 GCA_014633955.1 Acropora tenuis | reverse complement strand
TTTTTTCGCTCTCAATACTTTTCTTTTCATATATTTTATTATATAAAAAAATATTTCTATTTTCTGTATCGTCAAAATCATTTTATACCTATGTCATAAACTTTACAACAACACATTACAGGTGAGCTTGTACCGAGCGTCGCACAGGTATCGCGAAGTCACGGGTTCAAACCTCGTCGAAGTCCTGACTTTTTCAGGCTTCTATACGCAATTGCTTAAGTTGCGTTCATAACTGCGATGATCATAGCTCCCTTGATTTCAAATCTCCAGTTCAATATATGAAACATTTCATATATCACTTCACAAAGTTTGTTATTTTGATGATCAAGTTCCTTGAAAAAAGTGATTACCAACTAAAATTGGTGAGGATAGCGTATTGTTGTTATTACGTGGAGTTAAGGGAAAAATACTCTTTATGGCCAATTTGCTTATAAGCTGTAACGAAACGTTCTGACGCCAAATGCCTACAGAAAAAAAAAACCAAAAAGGTTGAGCTTTCTAAAAATGACGATCTCATTATGTCTCCTTTTTTTTTTTCTTTTTTGTTGTTGTTGTTGTTTTTTTTTTATTCTCTCGCATCCACGGAAATTATGGCATAAATTAGCTTGTAAGTCGGCGTCATTTGCTTTTCTTGTTTATGTGTGACTTTGTTTTCCTAAAAGGGAACATATACAACCCAAGATATGTTTGGAGTGAATTTTTAGAAAAGTGTTTGGAATAAATCCTCAGCCACATTCTTTGTGTGCCAACCCTTAACTATAATCAGTGCCTCTTTCTTTGGTTTGTATGAAATAGCGTGTGTTTTCAAAGCCGGAATTAATCCTTAGTCCAATCGTCCTTCTAACCTAAAAGAAATCGCCAGTTTTTTAAACAAGGTGAACTATTCCCAGGCAAATGTTGGAACGAACGTAGAACCCCATACATCTGAAACTTTAAACGTGTTTCCAACACAAATGTGAGAAGAGCTGAGATGATTTTGTTGTACCAAGTGGTTCTTGTGGTTCCGCCTGTGATTGTAGTTTAGACTTTGAAAAGGTAATAGGATTATAAGGCGTGATTTCAATGCCCGTTAACTTTCATTTAAGCTCTACCATCATCTCACGCATACCCCGGTCTGGTATTCGCAAGAGAGTGTGGGCCACGGTAGAATCTTCCTTAAACTATTGGCTGTACTCAAAAGTTTCTCCAAAAAAGTGATTGGTACCTAAAATATAGAGTGTGGCAAATTGTTGTTATTAAGCGGAGCACACGTGGAGTTAAGGGAAAACTACTTTTCCAGTCAACTTACGTATAAGCTACATAGAGAGGTTGTGACATGACTTACCTAAACTGGAAAGCCTGAAAATAGAAAAAGGAACACATAAGAACAGCTTTCTTAAATTAACCATCTGACAATTTTTATGTTCTCTTTGTTCTATCACTTCCACGGAAATTTTGGCGCCAATTAGATCGTAAGTATGCTTCACTTGCTTTTCTTGTTTATGTGCGACTTTATTTTACTAAAAGGGAACATGAACTGCCGTAGATATGGTTTTCTTGCCTGGTTCGCATTTTGGATAAAAAGGTTTGGAGTGTGCATTAAATCCTCAGCTACATTCTTTGCGTGCCAGCCCTTTTAAACAAGTCCATTTTAATTTCTTTATTTTGTATGAAATGGCGTGTGTTTTCAAAGCAACAATTAATCTTCAGCCAAATCGTAATTGAAACCTTAAAGAAGTCGCCGGTTTTTAGAAACACGCTGAGTTATACCCGTGAAAGCATAAGTCGAACCTCACATGTCTCAAACTTTGAACGTCTTTCCGACACAAATTTGAGAGTACTTAATAATTTTTTTTCTGATTGCCGTGTTTATGGTTTTTCACTGGATTGTGGTTTAAGCTGTGAAATGCAATAGGAATAAGGCGCTAACCCGTTTCGATAACAGTTAGGGTTACTGTAGACCTTCAGGGGTGTCTTCCGAAGAATCATTCGCATGCGGGTCTCTTATGTTATAACCATAGAAAAGTATATATCATCGTAAAGCTAATAAAATTTAGAATCCGAAAAATAGATTTTTTGGATTTGATTTAATAGTAAGCACGTGCAAGTCTTCAAACTCAAAATTGACAATATTTCTTAAACTGAGTTACCTGCCTTTCTGCTCGCACGAACGACCAAACAAAGTGCACAATGCAAATCAGTAGGTGATAGACTACAAAAGTGTGTGAGGCTTTTTCGATATTCCGATTGGTTGCCGAGAGAATCTACTTTGGAGTTGGAGAATAGGACATTTGCGGATCTTCGTAAATTGAGAGCGCGTAAAAGGGAAAATATTTGGAATATCAAAAAAGTCTCACACCATTTTGCGCATTGATAACCGAGGAACATTTTGGCCAAATTTCATATGAATCCGCCAAATCTACATACCCTATTAATTCGCTTGAAGAAGGGAAATCGACGCAAAAATTAAGCCCGACATTTAGACTCCTAAAGTTTAAAAGCTTTTCTCACCTCATCGAAG
>BLAZ01000375.1:122553-125053 GCA_014633955.1 Acropora tenuis | reverse complement strand
TCAATTAGGTTGTAAGTATGCCTCATTTGCTCTTGTTGTTTACATATGAGCCTACTTTTACTTAAAGGGAGGATTAACAACCCTATATATGCATTCCTCAGCAGTTGTATGTTACAGGTAGCGTTTCGGGTGCGAAATTCAACAATTAAACGAGACTTACCTGTAAGGTGAAAATTGATTGGAATTCTACGGAGTCATTGGTCGGGAGTGTAGAAGTTACGTGAGAGAGCGCGCGAACCTGGGAGATCAATTTTCAAATTGGCGAGTAGCCACACAAGAAAAGACGAAGGGTGGGTAGAAAAGTAATTAAAATAGTGTATAATAGAGTGGGCACGTAACTCCTACACTCCCGACCAACGACTCGTAGAATTCCAATCAAACTTCACCTTACATGTAAGTCTCGTTTAATTGTTGAATTCTACATCATCATTGGTCATTGGTCGTTTCGGAGTCACGTGAGACTTTAAAGCCCGTGTGACTAGGAGCCACACATAAGAAAATAACAACAGTCAGGTGACTAAAAGGAAAAACTAAGGCAATCTGCATTGCGGTATAAAACACACATAACAAAACCTTAAGGGTTACAAGATCTCAAAAACTCATTGCCAAAGGTATTTTGGCTGACAACAGTCAAGTTGTAGAATTTTTGGAAGGTATCATAATTTGACCATCCAGCACTCCTCATAATAGTATCCAAAGGTATCTGTGCTGCCTTAGCAGAGGAGATAGAGGATGACCTAATGCTATGAGCACTAAACAGACTAGTGTTAATGCCAGGTTCTCTTAGGACAAGTTTAATCCAGTTGCTAGCTGTATGAGCTGAGACTGGCTTATATGGTTTCTTGTAACTTAAATGCAGCTGACATGCACCCTGTCTTAAGGCACCGGTCCTCTTAACATATTCCAACATGTAAGTAACAACACACAACCGAGGATCTGGTTGATAAGCAACAAACTCCAGGCTGGAAATGTGCCTACCAGACCTGGAAGTCTTTAACAATGCTTTGGTCAGAAAAGCACATTTATCAGGATTCAGTTTCATATCTGACACACTAAGGCAGTGCAGTGTTTGGCGTCTCTGCCCTGACAAAAGAGCCAATAACATAACAAACTTGTGAGTTAAATATTTCAACGTAAGAGATTCTGGAGGATGTAAAGGTTGCAAGTAACTGAATACTTGTTTGACGCCCCATGTCTCAGAATGTATAGGAAGAGCAGGTCTGGATTCAAAAACTCCCTTGATGAATCTGCTCAGTAAAGGATGACTTCCAAGGCTCTTACAGCGATCGATCAGAAGGTAGGTGGACAAAGCACATCTAGCAGTGTTAATAGCACTGTATCCTACACCAGCATGGTAAAACTCAGCTAGGAAATTCAGCTCTCTATCTACAGAAGCTGAAAGGGGATCCATTTTCCTTTTACTGCAGTACTGCTTCCATTTCTTAATGTATGGTTCATACTGCTTTTTTGTACTGTTTCGCTACGAGTAGAGCCCATGAATAGGGCTGTGGCCTGCTCTGATACTCCCTGACTTTGGAGTTGCTCCCGAATACATGACATAGGAGAAGTACTAGCTTTTGGTGTAGAGGATGAGCCAAGTCTGGTTGATTTGGCTGAAACAGCAGCTCTTTTATCCATGGCAGTTCCAGAGGGTTTTGAATTACCATTCTCATGAGTGTTGGCCACCATGGCTGAGTTGGCCACTAGGGCACTAGTATGTGGCCTTTGGCCTCCTCCTCCTGAATTTTCTGAAGAGCTAATGATGTGAGACTGAAAGGGGGGAAACCATAAAATAAAGATGATTTCCATGATAATGTAAATGCATCGATTGCAATAACTTCAGGGTAAGGTTGGTATACCACAAATGGTTGCACTTTGTAGTTCAACCTCGAAGCAAAAAGGTCAATAGTGGGTTCAAAACCCAATTCGGCTATTGCATCACAGTACACCCAATGATTTAGAGCTCACTCTGTTCCCATGTTTGTATTTCTGGATTCTTTATCAGCAAGAACATTCAACTTACCTGGGATGTGGGCGGTAGATAGCCATATATTATGATCAATACACCAGTCCCATTTTAGGCGGGCTAAATTGTTACAGAGTAGTGAGTGACTTGTGCCCATGTGTGCAAGTGTTGTGACAGCTGTGGTATTATAAATCATCACTGCAACATGTTTGCCTTCAACATGTGCATAAAAGGATTTTAATACGAAATGTACAGCTAGCATCTCAAGGTAATTGATGAGGTGAAGAGCTTCACTTGGGCTCCAAGCAACCCTAGATGTGGTGCTGCCCAGCACGCCTCCCCATCCACAAGACGATGCATCTGTGAATATAGTAATCTCTGGTTGACCATGTCGCACAACATTATATGCACTGAGCACTGAGTCTCGCCACCACTTAATGTCAGCTAATGAAGCATCTGTAAGCTGCATGCATATATCAAAGTTCCCCTTAGCGTGCTGTAAAGCACTCGTTCTATCCATATCAATCAGGCTCA
>BLAZ01000375.1:82276-84776 GCA_014633955.1 Acropora tenuis | reverse complement strand
ACCTTCTCAAATTTCAGTTGTAATTGTCTTTCCAACTCAATTTTTAAATTACTTACGATTTTTTTAGGATTGTGGTGTTTTGTGGTAACAACAAGGAGAGAACCAGTTAACAGCATAACTTGGTTATTTCTATTATCAACTTTATGCAAAAGAGCGATTATTACCTATCATCGCTGACAGTGGCACGGTTTTTTTTTTTTTTTTTATGCGTGGCGATTACATGCGGAGTTAACGAAAAATAATTCGTCTCATAGTCAACTGTCTTATAAGCTAGAAAAAATCATTCATCGTAAAGTGACTTACAGGAATACGTGGAAGAAGCTCTCTAGAACTTATCATCTGTGAATGTCCATCTTCTAATTGTTTCATTTTGTTGCTTCCATGCATTCTTTGGCCTCAATTAGATTGTAAGTATGCGTGACCTGCTTTTCTTATTTATCTTTGACTTTATTTAAGTAAAGGAGAATATAAACAGCCCTAGATAAGAGCTCCTCACCAGCTTTACCTTGTAAGTGAAGTGTTAATAGTGCGCAATAAATCTTCTCGTACATTCTTGAGTGGAAACGCTTTTAATCCAGGCCTCCTCCTTTGGTTTGTGTCAAATGCCTTCTTTTTTTTTTTTTTTAACCAAGAATTAAGGCTCAGTTTGATTGTCCTGCTAACCTTAAAGGAATCGCTGGCTTAAAGAAACAAAATTAATTATACCCATACAAATGTCGGGGCATAAGTCCAACCTCATCAACGTTTAGTTTTAATCGTCTTTCCAGCTCTTATATTAAAATACTTACAATTTGTATAGGTTTCTGTTGTTTGAGGTACCAACAAAGAGAGCACTAGTTAACAGCATAAGTTGATTATTTCGATGATCAAGTTTTAGCATAAACTTTAACGCGATTATTATCTATTATTGCTGACATTGGCACACTGTTTTTTTTATGCGTGAAGATTACATGCAGAGTTAACGAAAAAGAATTCTTCTCAAAGTCAAGTTTCTTATAAGCTAGAATGAAGCATTGTAAAGTGACTTACCTTCAATGTAAAGCAAACAGAAAGAAAAACACGGAAGAAGGTCTTTAGAACTTATTATCTGATAATCTCTATCTTCTCTTTGCTTCATTTTGTTGCTGCCATGCAATCTTTGGCCTGAATTAGATTGTAAGTATGCGTGACCTGCTTTTCTTGTTTATCTTTGACTTTATTTTAACAAAAAGAGAACAAAAACAGCCCTAGATAAGGACTCCTCACCAGCTTTATCTTGTAAGTGAAGTGTGCAGAGCGCCCAATAGCTCCTCTCCTACATTCTTTGAGTGGAAGCGCTTCTAATCCAGGCTCCTTCTTTTGGTTTCTGTCAAATGGCGTTTGTTTTCAAAGCAAGAATGAAGGATTAGTTCAATTGTCCTGCTAACCTTAAAGGAATGGCTGGTTTTAAGAAACAAACTGAACTATACCCATACATGTCGGAGCATAAGTCCAACCTCATCAAGCTTCAGTTTTAGTCCTCTTTCCAACTCAAATATTGAAGTACTTACGATTTGTTCAGGTTTGTGGTGTTTGTGGTAATAACAAGGTAAGCACCAGTTAACAGCATAAGTTGGTTATTTCAATGAGCAAGTTTTTGCAAAAAGGCGATTATTACCTATCATTGCCGATACTGGCACACTCCTTTTTATGCGTGGAGTTTATATGTGGAGTTAACGAAAAACAATTCGTGTCATAGTCAACTTTCTTCTAAACTAGAAAGAAACATTGTTACAGGAAAGTGACTTAGCTTAACTGGAAAGCAAAAGAAAAGAACACGCGGAAGAAGCTCTCTAGAATTATCATCTGATAATGTCAATCTTCTCTTTGTTTCATTTCTCGCTTTCATAAATCCCTTGGCCTCAATTAGGGCGTAAGTATGCGTGACCTGCATTTCTTGTTTTTATTTGATTAAAAGGGATCATAAACAGCCTTAGATAGGGGCTCCTCACTAGCTTACCTTGTAATTAAAGTTTTGAGAGTGGCCAATAAATCCTCTTTTACATTCTTTGTGTTGAAGCGCTTCTAATGCAGGCTTCTTCCTTTGGTTTGTGTCAAATGACATGTGTTTTGAAAGAAAAAGTTAAGCCTTAATTCTACCGTCCCGGTAACCTAGGCCTAAAAGGAGTGGTTGGTTTTAAGAAACAAACTGAATTATACCGATACAAATGTCGGAGTTAAAGTCCAACCACATCAACCTTCAGTTTTAATCCTCTTTCCGGCCAACACAAATGTTCAAGCACTTACGATTTGTTTAGGATTGTTGTTCTTTAAGGTAACAACAAGCAGAGCACCAGTTAACAGCATAAGTTGGTTATTTTGATGATCAGGTTTCTGCAAAAAGGCAATTATTACCTATCATTGTTGACAGTGACACTCTCCTTTTCTGTATGCGTGAAGATTACATGCGGAGTTAACTAGAAACATTTCGTCTCATAGTCAACTTTCGTATAAGCTAGAAAGAAACCTTGTAAATTGACTT
>BLAZ01000373.1:622741-625620 GCA_014633955.1 Acropora tenuis | reverse complement strand
TGGGGTTCTCAAACCATACAGCCACTATGAGTCAGTCAGTTGGAAGAAGACGATCGTTGCGCATCCTAGAATCACGCCGGAAGATCTTACGTGATACCCTCCGTGAAATCGTGGCCGACTACAAACGAGCCCAACGACGTCAGCGCTGGCGCGATGCCATCTGGGACATCATACAACAGAAGCGGGCCAAACGGCAACGTCTGAAAAGGATGATACGCAAGATAGCAGAGAAACGACGGGCCCAGAAAGCCGCTGAACTCCGTGCCCGGATCAGAGACCGCCAGGAAGAACGGAGGTGTGTGGTGTGTCTATCGTATTACTGTCCCAGTGAACTGCACATACAGCGCTTATTCCACATTAGTGGCGTCCCCGAAAAACTCAAGTTCCCCCGTAAAGTACTCAATACCACAATCCGTATGTGGTGCTGTCAGGCGCGCGTTCATATGGCCTGTATATTACAAAGTATGTACTCGTTGTATGGCCGCGCCAACAAACATCATTGGCGGTGCGTTCATTGTCGACGCCATCTCATGGACAGTAGGGACGATGATATCTTTCATATCGGCATAAATGAAGTGGACTCGTTTGATTCCGAAGACGAAGAGATCGAACACGTACATCGCATAGATAGTGATTAGGGACGAGGGTCAATAGGACCCTCACACGTTCCCGTATGTAATTAAGAAAAAAATGACCACAATAAATGTTTTTGTTTTTCAGATGTTTTATTTGTCTTCAATATGATTTACCGGAAGTGCCTAGTCTCGATCTGCTCTGCCGATTCACCTGTGCCAACTTACAAGCTCAACATAAAGGTACTCAACCCGTACACATTTATCAACCCGTCCGCATCTTCTGTTGTAAACAATGGGTGCATGCCGTTTGTTGTATGAACTATATCCGCATCGCTCACGGTGGATACCGTCATCGACGACGATGGACCTGTCCACATTGCCGACACCCTTTACATGGACTGTAGTGACTTCTTTCGAAAGTGTAACGTCACTCTTGTTTTCTCGAACGGTCTTGTGGGTACAGGTAATGATGATGATGCTGTTCCGGTATCTCTGATCCAGATTCGAGCAGACGAGTGGGAGATACTGCTCACATTAAAGTACATTCGTTGGTGTGGTATTATCAAACTGTCGTCCTCTGGCACCTCCGCGTGGTGTAGGATGTACTTGTTAGTGTTATTGACTTGTTGTGGTACGATCAATGTGGTATTGATGTCGATATGTTTATAGACTTTCTCGGCAATGTATCGTGTGGACCATGGTGTGTGTAACGTTGTAAACACCCAATCCACGTCCGAATATAAATTGACTTGAGTAGCGCTCCATGTCATCGTCCTCACTGCTTTCATGTTATCGTTGCCTCTGAACACGTAACGTACACCACTGCCCACACCGGTACCTCCCACATTCATGACATCCAACATTTGTGCCAATGTCTTGTCCAGGGTAAAACGACCTCCGTTATCGATATACCCTTTCAGTGTCACGCCATACTTTGTTTCCTCCAGGGTCTGGTGTAACAACTTCCCACCGTCATCGTTAGGGTACGCCGCTGCCACGGACGAGTCGCT
This sequence comes from Acropora tenuis, assembly GCA_014633955.1. Classification (NCBI taxonomy): domain Eukaryota; kingdom Metazoa; phylum Cnidaria; class Anthozoa; order Scleractinia; family Acroporidae; genus Acropora; species Acropora tenuis. Next base: position 624,035 of record BLAZ01000373.1, on the reverse strand, counting down.
CTTGATATCGTGCATGATCTTGTTCCAGGCCACCGTATAGATCATCTTCAACACGTCCAACTTCGTCGTTCCTCGATCTACCGCATCGATGATGTCATCGATATGTACGCTCGATGTTTTGCTCACCGACGCCCCGGCCGTCGGGGTCGGGTTGTAATGCACCGATAGTCCACCTACATATTTATTGTTGGGAAAATGTTTCTTGAACGATTCCGAATAATTCGAGTCCCTATGCGGTAGGTACCCCTGCACCAAGGCTACTTCCCAGTCCTCACCAAACGTTAACGTATCTGTAAAATTGACCGTAAAATCACTCGCATCATCATCTCCGCTAATCAGCGTGAGATACTTCTCCGTCTCCATCGTTTCTATATCTTTTTTAAAAAAGTCAGATTTTATATATACTACCATTTGATGACGTCATTTTTATCCGACCAATCACAGCGCCTCTTCTATGCCCCCATACAAACCCTCTAACGCTTTTCCGGCCTGATTTTGACCACCCCCCCAACTTTTGAATTGACCAATCAGAACGCTCCATTTAGTCACGTGGTCTCCGCGCTCGACCAATCAGAACGCTCCATTTAACAACCGACCAATCACAGAACGTCTCGAAATGTGTCTCAAACCTGCGCATACCACTACTCACACTTGAAACAATAGAGCGTGACCAGTAGAACAAAAAAGCGTGTTAACCTTGGAAAACAAACTATAGTGTGCAGAATGACACAACACACTGCCTGTGCATGCACTTAAGTGTGCAAGATCACACGCAATTTTAGCTAGAGTGTGTTTTGCGTCAAGAGTTTTGGAAAGTCACTTTGATGAGTATTGTCACTTACCTTTCTTGAATTTAGTCTCATTGCGGAATCCATTTACATTAATAATATTCGCACCCATCAATCGCTGTTTTGGGTGCCATTTTCGAAACACGATGAATTTTCGCCCATCATTCGAAGAAGCAAGCTGAACTCTGCCTACAATCTAAGGCTGATGTGCGTGTTTTAATCAGGTCTTGAGCTTATATTTTTTTAGACAACAACGGTCTTTCGAATGTGTTTCTAGATTCGTTATCCAGTCCATGGAAAGCAATTCGAACACAGTTGAATGTGGAGAATGTTCTTCGTGCAATTTAGGCTACAACAAAAGAATAAGGATAAAATTTATTTTTGTTGTTGTTTTACCAGCGAGGGAACACCAGCAACAGTTAAATTCAGTTCCAGTCTTTGCGGGTACTTTGAGACATGGAAAAGCCTTGTCATTTTTTACCAAGTGCGTTTCGCCAAAGCTTGTC
>BLAZ01000373.1:595241-597741 GCA_014633955.1 Acropora tenuis | reverse complement strand
AATGCAGCAGGTATAAAACACAGGCTACGGGTTATTGCTTCATAACTAAAGAAAGTATCTTAAACATTTATAAAAGCCTACAAAATCTTGTTTGGGCCTAATTAGTCCTAAGATTAGGTTTTACCAAAGCTTAAGATACTTTCTGTATTGGTAAAACAATGACCTATGACCTGTAACCTGTGTTTTGTACCTACCGACTTCAATGCTAACAGAACCCTGGTAATGAAAATTATGTGGAACAACTTCTTTAAAAGTACAGTGATATGTACTCTGCTGGCTATTATTTTAATTAGTCCACCTCCCTTGTACATTGCTGGTACAAATCTATGTTAGATCATCATTTCTCATGATTGAGTCATATTCCCAGTAATATCAAATATCATGTTAGACTTACAAGGAAACATTTTAACAAGCTAGGTCATCAGCTATTAAATTTTTGGTTTTGTAATTTTTTGGTTTTATTAATTTATTTTACTTACCGGTACTTACTCCCTAAGAAGGAGATCCCCAAAAATTGGCATCAGTGATAACTATACAATGGTTTAGTGTGTGTCCTACACTTGTCAACTCTGCTAAGAAGAGAAATATATAATTTTTAAAATTAAAATTGTTATGTATCCATTTCTACCAGGCCTTAATCCAACCGCACAAGGAGAACCCAGATTCCAGATTTCATGGAGTAAGACATCAAAGAAGCTTGAAGAAGAACCAGTACTGGAAAAAAGTTATGAGTACCTAAGAGGACATACTGCACAAAGCAATATCCCTGGCCACTGGTGAAATCATTGCACAAGCATGGGCAGAAAATTTAAAAGCCCTATCCCATAAGGCAGCCCGCGTGTAGCCATAAATTAACATATTCTATGATGGCACCCGTTACTACTGGACTGTATCTAATGATAAATTACAGAATGGGTTTGTCTCGTCTTATACCACGACTGAGTGTCTGAATTATGCTTTGAATGACAGAAGTGCTCATCTAAGCAGCCTCAAAGTCTTTGGGGTAAGTCTGCTCTAAATGCTGCTGAAGGTGATTGATTTGAGTACTTTGTACAAATGCTTTAATGTTTTACTTTTGCTTTTGCATTGTAATATTTTTAGATAATATTAAAGCTGCTCTTTTCCATCCTTGCTTCTTGTTTGCTTTTAAGCCATTCATCGTAGTTCTCTTTATATTTTTTTCTTACCACATGGATGTTGGCAGTAGTACTAAGAGTTAAGTCGACCATTTGATGAAACACTGTGGAACTGCTCTCCCAACTTCATGCAGGTGGCACAATTTTGGTGGGGTTTTTAACGCAGTGTTGCAAACTTTGCCACTTGTTTATTATTGTTTTATTACTGTTTGGCTGATGACTTGTTTATTTTGTTGAAATGCAATGACCCAGTTGAAGGAAAAAAGAAAATAATTACACTGAGCCGTCCGTTCACCTACATATTGTACATTTCAAGACTGTGGAAAGTTTTATGAAAACACAAAAGGTTTACTGGTTACATCCCACACATAAACCTGAATTTTTATCAGAAAAAGCATCGTGCAACCGTACATCAACGAAGGACATAGTTGAGAGATTTTTTAATCGAGACAACGCATATTCAAGACGCCAAAGAGTGTGTGACCTTATGTCACAGCTGACTGACCAAGAACTTGTTGAATTTACCCTTCCAAGAGTTGTGGATATTGTGCCACCTATTGACCTTTTTTTTTTTTTGGAAAGGAAGCTCATACACAGTTTAAAACTTTTCTCCACAACTTAAAACTTTCCTCTATTTAAGCCCCCCTCCTTCTTCTGAAGATCCACAAGAAACGCTTATTGATATGGCCGGTCCTTCAGAGCAATTATTGTTGTCAATGGTTACAAGAAAGAGAGGATGGCTCTCTTGGAAAGGAATCACTCATGCCCATGGTTTTTAAAAGGAAACATTCTGCATTAAAAACGTTTGCGTGTGGTATTGTGGGGTCAATTGGCATTAGCCAAAGAGAGACACAGGATGTTTTGAGAAACAAGTGGGAAAAAACAGTCAAACAAGTAATTGCCATAAACCTCATTCTCACTAAAGGGGAAATTTTTCATACACTACATGACACTCTCCAGGAATTGCTAGAAAAGACTGGACTGACTTTTAATTAATTTGGAGGAGCCTTCACTGACACACAAGAAACACATAACCCTATTTCTTAGTCAGCCAGGAGTAGAGAGTGCAGTTACAACACCGAATAACAACATCATCGTCATGGACTACATAGATGAGTTCCCATGGCTGAAATGGTGATGCCATTTCACTGGAGAGACAAGTGTCAGGGTGAAGATAATGGAGCCATACAACTTGCTGAGCACAACAGTATTAACAGCTGCTCTTTGGCTATGACACTATCACAATATGGGCTGAGGCAGTTTATCAACAGCTTAAACAACTCAAAACAATCAAACATCCACTTCATGGGAAAGAAATCAAAATTGTGAGGCAGAGCAGTGGTGATGTTTGTGATGCTTTTTCC
>BLAZ01000373.1:567244-569744 GCA_014633955.1 Acropora tenuis | reverse complement strand
CAATGACAAAAGTAAAGTTCACCCTGTAACACTTAAATGTTTCACACTAACTGAATAATGTTGACTACAATGTGATAACATTTGGTACATTAAAGTTTTGAAGGTTTCACCAATGGCCAACTCTATGGCAAACTGATTTTCATCATTACTGTATTCTGTATGAGTTCCATGGGTTAGCATAAAGATTGAGGCACTTGCTACTCCAAATAAAAGGAAAGGTTGTAAAATTAATGTTCACTGTGAAATTATTTTTAAAATTTCCTCAGCAATTGTTTTTGAAAAAACTGGGAAATTAGCCATTAGATATGATACAGAAGTAATGTCCTTTCTCCTACATACAATTTCTTGCAAAATGTCTCTGTTAAGACACTGACAGCCTGATCGCAGTTGGGCAAATTTTCTCCCCTTGTCAAGTGACATGACATCTAGTCCTAGATTTTCAGTTATCTTGTCAGACTCATCATCACAGCAAGCTGCAGCTGCTGACATGATGACACCAGAATATGCAGCTTGGTCATAAGACATCAAATCATCTTTGCAATTGCTAAAACTAGTGAGATTTGCATACATCACAGCAATCATGAAGGCTACTGCAAGGCATTGGAGGAGGAGCATGTAAAAACTGCAGAAGCTGATTTCGTAAACACACATCAGTACTCCTGCAGTACCACCTCATGTGGTCTGTCATGCCTGGCTTGTTAGGGGCTATGTCGTGGTTGTTGTAGTACAAAGTGGCCCATGACTTTGTTGTCCCTCCCGGCTCGATCAGATTCCTGATAATATTCTCGCACAGATCTTGGAGGACCTATGTGGACTACCTGACTTACACTCGTAATGTCCACTCCCATTCCCATGGCCATGGTGGCGAAAACAACTCATCATTTGCTTTCTGGTTTGCAAAGTTGCTTTAAAATTGCTTCCTTTATTTTCTCTGTTTGAGGTGCATGAAATTGCCCAAATAAGCGATTTTCCGGGATGAATGGTCCTTCTACTGGATCATACTGCTTCTCATTTAAAATGCTTTCAAATAACCTGTAAACCCTTCCAGACCAAGACAGGGAGAGATAGATTAATGTTAATGGGTATTTGCTACCCTGTTCCAACAGAGATTTAGCAATAGGCTCAAGAATGCTAGCATATACTTCATTGTTACTTCCCTCTCGCAAGACTTTAGCATAAACAAGGTTTGAGCGGTCAAGATTTCCAATTACCAGATTAGGACTCCTCAGGCATAAAGTGCTACAAATGGTCTGCCTATCACTTTTAGTTGCTGTTGCTGTGAGGGCTGCTACAGGAGCATTTGGGAAAAGGGCAGCCAGAACACCTAATTTCCCATAGTCTGGTCATCTCCCCTGTTTTAAAAATCTAAATATTTAGTATACAAAATTATTAAGAAATTTGCTTCAGAGCAAGCAAATGTATCACTAACATTTTCATTTGCACTTGTGTGTATTCATAATATAAATATTTTCACAATATTTATGCTCAAATAATTGAGTAGTCTTTGATAATTTTCAAAACAGCACTCACCTAAGGCTCACGCAGTTTTTCTTTTTTTAATTCTGAGCTACATTTCATTGCAATCTTACAGAAGATAATATGTTGCTTTACTTCCTCTTAGGGATAAAAGTCCTTCTCACGAAGCAGAATCTTAGTGCTTCATAGGAATTATTTTCAAATTTTCCAATGGGCATCCCGATCCTTTTTGTACGAAGTTACCCCCGGGCAGCAGCGATGATCAATGGACAGTAAACCCGATTTTTCTATATCAACTCTTCATTGTTCATACATTAGCTACGAGACAATATGTATTTTACAGATCCACGAGAAAATAAATGTGGTAAATATAGCTCTGGGATGAACAACTAGTTTTATTTTTTATGCTATGTGTCATAAATTGACAAACGAATAAAGCATTGAGGTTAATTTGAAATGTAAGGTTAAATTTAAACGAACGGCTGGCTATGGCAACATTTCATCTGGGCTATCAACTTTAAAAACATTGCTGAAATTTGCTCACCATTCAAGGATGCAGTGAGCTTCATCTACTATGACTGCTTTGACGGCTGACAAATAAACGCTGCTTTGTAGAACTTCCAGTACAAGATAAAAAAGCCTCCGGGTGACAAAAAACAATCTTGTATCCGGCCTGGGTTATACTTTCACAAGCTCCTTCCCACTGGGAAATAACCGGCGAATCAGTGTTGATTCCATTCTTTACTCCTAGCACCGCTGCTTTGACACCTCTCGCTCTCAATTTAGAAATCTGATCATACATCAAAGCGTTCAAAGGTGAAACAACTAAAACCACAGACTTTGTTCCTGACGTGGTCGCACGTGTTTCCTCTCTTTCCCTCAACAATCGAGGCAGAACTTGGAAAACTAAGGATTTCCCGTAGCCCGTAGGAAGAACAGCAACTAAAATTAATCTTTCTTTAAGTATAAACTTTCCAGGCAAATGACTTGTTTCACTTTCAAAATTATATCGTCATAGCCAGCT
>BLAZ01000373.1:493949-503949 GCA_014633955.1 Acropora tenuis | reverse complement strand
CGCTCGTGAAATTTCGTAAAATTTCTACATGGACAGTCTGTCCAGTGCATTGCTCTAGCTTGGGAATTGGGTGGCCAAGGGGAGCAAATCCATGTCGTATTCACCAGAAAGCAATGTAGATGAGACGCCTATGGCAGCTCTTTCTGAATGCTTTGGTGCTGCCAGAAACTGGGCAACACAGTGACATCAACAATGGCAGACAACGTATGTTACAACACTCTCCTTAAATAAATAAATATTGTGATGAGATCTGACAAAATACCACCACATGGAAGCCAAACATCACTGCCTGACACATGGCAGGGGAATGCCAGTTCCTCATGAAAGAGCACCAAGATGGGATCTTTCCCTCTTGCAGATTGAACATTTCATGTTCATGTTTATGTTGATTACAAGCCCACATATCATGCAAGATCTGCCATTTGGCCAGCACTCTATCATGCTCAGCGACAAAACCACAATAAAGGTCCCGAATGTTATTAGAACTCTAATCCCTGAGAGAATGGTACAGCAGTACACAGCATATTGTGATGAGTGTAACTTTAGAGCATTGAGCCGTATAGAGCACATTGTTGCAAGTATTATCCGTCTGCTCAGCGTCTTCAAGGAAATCTCTTCAAGGCCTCGACTACATAAGCTTGTCAGGTGCTCAGGCATTTGACAACTTAACAGAAGTAGCTGAGAAACTTGGGGACGCAGGAAAAGGGATGCACTGGGTCAAGGATGTGCAGAATCGCCTATCTGCGGCAAAACGCTACATTGAAAGTGATAACAGGGTAAGTTTTCTATTGATCAATTAGATCGCACTATGGAGAAACCGCTGTAGACGGAGATGCTAACACAAGCAGTGGTTTACATTAATACGCTGCTTCAAAAGTTTAACTCATATCAACCCTTTCAAAAATTAGAGGTTCCTCTTAACTAAAAATTAGAGGTTCCTCTTAACTAAAATGTGTTGCTGATGAAGCATGCAATATTTTTATCATATTTTTTTGGCAAATAGAAACGTGCAGCTTTCAATCAATGAAAAAAAAACAAAACAAAGCAAAACAGATGACGATTATGAAGAAATGCGTTTCTTAGTAAAACAGGCAAAAGCTCAAGTAGTATCATGGAAGGCACATATTTTACGCTCAATCCACGAAGATTCAGCAAGGATTGACTTGCTGGAATCCCTAAACGAATCCTCTGTCCTTGTCATCCAGGACTTGGCCATGAAGTATTTGCCACGGAAGTACCACGAGAGCCAGACAGACTGGTTTGGAAAATAAGGAATTCCTTGGCATATCAGTGTTGCGTTCATGAGAGTGGATGGCAAAATACAGATGCTAACATTCTACCATATTTTTAAGGCCTCCAGTCAGGATAGCAATCCCGTGCTCGCAGTAATGACAGACGTGATCCAGAAGCTGAAATCCATCATGCCAAGCTTAACAACCATCTACTATCGGCAAGACCATACCGGCTACTATCACTGCGGGCATGTCATTATTAGCTCAACCAAATTAGGCCAAAAGGAGGGCATCGTACTCAATAGGATTGACATTTCAGATCCACAGGGAGGAGAGGGTGTGTGTGACCACAGGGCAGCGACCATAAAGTCTCACATGAGAGTCATCCTAACTTCAGGAAATGACATCGAGACACCAGAACAGATGTTCAAGGCCATGCTATCTTTCAATGGAGTGCCTTCCCTTAATGCCACGCTTTTGCAAGATTCACCGTTCTTCACGCACTGACGATTTTGTTCTTTTACAAAGTCGAACTCATCAAATATCTAGTATGTGCATAGCATTTTACTGAAGGGACCCGATTTGCTATTTTCGTGTATTCAGGACTCAATTATCTTCCGATACGGCTAGCAATACAGTTTAAAATAGAAAAGCTCAATTTCTTGTCTCTCTTATGACAGCCTGACTGGGGTTTATTACGTCCAAATCGTTGCGTGACATCCTTGAGGCTCAAGATTGAAATCGGAATTTATTTTACCACAACCACAACCTAAAGCTTGTTACCTTCATTTTGCACATAATTTAATTTTTAGGTTTGATGCTTCCAAATGAATATGAAAAACAACCACAGGATTACTGTGACATTAACAATGATAAGTCGCTGTTGATTCCTCACTTTATGTTGAATATACACGCAAATATGTTTTCTACATGTCAATTCACGTGCAAAAACCGCTTTAAATAGTCTCCTTGTTTGGGACTCCTTCCAAGCTCATCTCGTCAACTCAGTGAAGTGAGCCATATGCCAAACAAACACCAACATCACTGCAATCCCAGGTGGTTTAACCAGCATTCTTCAACCCCTTGACGTTCCCCTAACAAGCCATTTAAAGATCATCTCTGTGAACAATGGAACAACTGGAAGATTGAAGGCCAGAAGAGTTTCACACCTACTGGAAACATGAGATGGGCATCGCTTCCCACTGTATGTTCGTGGGTTCTGGATGCCTGGTGTAGTCTTCGGTCAAAACGGTAGCCCAGTCCTTTAAGAAGTGCAGCATTTTCAATTTGATGGATGGCACAGAAGACAAAATCCTATGGGAGGAAACTGAAGATGTACCAACTACTCCAGTTGATGAAAAGGATGAAGATCAAGGAGTGTATGCAGACCACCTAATATCAGAAGAGTGGCAAAACTTGTTTGGCAACAGCAATGATGAAGATTTTGCTGGCTTTGAGTGAGCAGGGACTTTGCTTATTCCACAACGGGCTCCTTTAAGAGACACCAAGCCAACCAAAGTCAATGACCAACAAAAGAATTATTATGTCTTCATTTATTCTCTTTATTTATTCCCTGCCCTGCCCCCTTCTCTTTCTTTAATTTTCTCTATTGCTTCCTGCACTAAACCTGCACCTAAACTTCAGAAAGCACGTGGAGTTATCTTAGTTTCCAGTACTCAAATTTGTAGTTTGGTACGGTGGTGTTTTGATTGAGCTATCTTTCGAAGCTCCTCAGCGTTCCTTTTGTCTTCTTATCTAAATCCCCTTTTAAACTCATCATCGAGATCAAGGTTAGCTAAATGCATTGCGATTTACTTCTGTAGCAAACCAAAGAGCTTGTATGTGCTTAAATTGTCATCTTGATAAACTTCACAGCATATGATTAAACCTCTCCTTTTCCTAATCCGCCGTGTTTTCGATACAATCTCAGGAAGAAAAGACTGACCTTTTTGGGAAATTTCTATTGGTGTGAATTTTATTTCTTTAACTTGAAATGATGAGAAATTCGATTTTTGACCTTGAAAAGGGAGATCGATTTATACATGAGAAAAAAATGGTAAGAATATGATGAGTCAAATCAGAAAACAGCTTCCTCACTCAATCATGAGAAGTAAAGGCAAATACATAGTTCTTTTTTGTCTTTGCCGTAATTAATCCAAAGTTTGTTCGCAAAACAGCAGCTTCAAAAATATCAAAAAGCTCCTTGGCAAGCCTAATGTCCATAACAACCTGCCACGGGTACTTAACTGAACAACTGGGTGACATTCATTGCTGGAAGTGCTGCATCCAACCCATCGCCTGCCGCTTTAGCATAGAGTAAAAATCACCTATTTCGTGTTTAAAGCTACATCTTGTGTCAAACTGACGTACCACTACTGGGGGCAGTAAGGATCGAACTTCTTACATTGCAGGTCTTTTTTCTCTTAGTCACCTCTCTTATTTACCATCTCTACTTCAGCATTAGCTAGAGTGCCTTCAACTGCTACAGTCATTTGTTTGACATTTCTTAGCAAACAGCCCACTCTTTGAACAGTCAATGAAGTCCTGTTCAGATTATAGGGTCCCATTGAAAGAATGTTGGAATCTGTTTCACTGCTGTAGTAAAATGGTCGACCAATGTCTAGGTGGTCCCAGTTCAAGTAAACAAACCATAACTGAAACTAAATTCCTTTGTGCAATATTACTTTGAATAAGATACAAGAGCTTTTGTTTTGAGAAGGTTTTTACATGTAGTCCGCCATTATTGGTCAAGGAAAAAACATAGGAGACTTCATATGCACTCATATTCTTTTTCCTTTTTTACATGAACAGCTCAGTTCAACTGATACCTCAAAACGGTCAAGGAACAAAACCATTGCATCAAAAGCAGAATGAACAATAAACATAAGGAGGACTGCTGTAGAACTAGGTGGCTCACAATTGAACATACATTGAACATCACCCAATCATTTAAAGTACTTTCATAATAGTCCATTTCAACAAAACAATCTCCATAATAACATATAATATTAAGTTTTATAATATTTTTATAAAAAGTCTTATTAGCTAATTACTTAAACATTAACATTTTTTTATTTTTCAATACTCAATGAATTTCACATAATTTTTTTTCAATTGATTTTTAATGAATATAATAGAATAAGATATATAGTTTTAGATGTGTAAATATATTTACATAGGTTTTGTTTTGTCGGTCACAGCGAGCCTGCCCGACTTAACATAATCATGTCTAGGCACACTTAAGCCAGCGCATTTAAAATTTGCAATGCACTTGCAGAAGGAAGCTTAAAATTTAAATTATGTATATAATCTTGTAACGAAAAATGACTAAGTAAAACCCTATAACTATCTAAGGGTTAAAATAATCGCAAAAAAGAAATGTTTGAGATGTCGGTAAGCGTAAAACTGCCAGGAAACAATAATTACTTTTAATGCAGCAACCGTACTGCATTTCATTCAAGTCATGTCAGTTATTTTACATTTATTTTATATAACATTTCAGCTTACTGCACTCTATTGATTGGCCACTGTTGGAATTATTTTTGGTGTGTGAACTCAATTTATAGTAAAGTGCTAAATTTTAATCACTTTTCAAAGCAAATTATGAAAATTTATAAGTCATGTGACCAATTTGATGGTAACCCTGACATTCTCATCTTCCAGAGTTTTAGACATGTGCTCAACATTTAATTTGATATATAGCAATTATTGGAATTTGGTAAAATATAATCAGTTACAACCAAATGAGTATTGTGTGGTGTTTTTTTAGCAAATTAATGACTACCCTGTTGGATGGAAAGGGTTAACAGATGGTGAAGGGGTAGAAAAGTTAGTCTTTTTTTGTGTAGGTTTTCCTGTATTACAAAAGAAATGAGTGTTCACAAGAGAACTGATGTTCTTACAGATGGGCTGCTCCACTATGGCAAAATAAAAATCAAATAAATATATAAAATTTAGAAAAAAACAATAGTAATAAACCATACCAAGTCCGAGTCAGTCCATAGCAAGTGATATACCATATAAACCATAGTATGGTTTTTCAAAATAAATTTATAGCAAACATATATGTATAAAAGATTCGGTATTTACAAATCTATTGCACACACAACTTTTAGAATCGGTTAGAAGAAAATGCAAAGAATTTTATCTATTGAACAGGGCTCAGTTGTTACATACATACATACATACGTAATTGACCACTCCCCTCTGGGGCTTTTCAGGGCCAATGAAACCAACAACTGAGATGAACTTAACAGGTTAAGAATCCCAACTGGCAGGAGGCAGACCAGTTGGCTATGTACAAGCGCAACGGAGGAGTTGAACAAGGGAGTACCTCGAACAAATCCAGCTGGTGGTCAGAGCGGGACTTGAACTCGGGATCTCCAGATTTCAAGTCTGGCGCTCTAACCACTCGGCCATGCTACCTCCATGTTCAATGGTTGGATAGCCCTATCGTGTGTATTCTTTGTTTTCACCAACATGACTTTAAAATGATCACATGTGATTTCATCATGTTGGAGCCCTTCAGATGTAGACAACCTGAGCGAGTGAGGAACGCCTTTTTTCTTATGGGAAAAATGATTTCTCACCATGCATAGCTAATTACCACTTGAACGTAACAGAATTTATCTGCAGGCTTCAGTTTGTTTATGCTAAGCCAGTGGATGTTATAGGATACCGTCAACATAAAGCATTATTTGTCTCCTCATTTTTGTCTTATGTTTGTTTTCTTTGTACTGTGCCTTGCAAGTGGAAAAGGCAAACAAAACCATCAGATGTCAGTAGTGGATGATGCTGTGTACAATGCACTATTCAGACTCACTAAGGGGGCATTCGATGTTCCACTAAAAATACAATATGCTCAGCTAAAGGTGGCATGCATTAGATATTGGAGTAACCAGAAATAGTTTCGTATTAAAGACATAAATGGAGAGGAAAAGCTCTCGCTAAATGAAAAGGCTTTTTAAAGAAGTCTGAGCTGAAAAGCCAGGTTACAAAAGAATTCAAACATTGCAAAGGACTCGGATCAAGAAAACTCAAGCATCCGTTATCAAAGACTTATCTATGCTTTTATTTTCCTGTTTTCTCAGAGACAGTGTGCAGGTTGGATGGAACCAAACTGCAACCAACACTGGTAAAAAAAAGGCACCAACATCTCAAATTGATACAGACACCAAGCACAGGAACAACTGCATAAAGTAAGGCATTAAAAATCTGGGGCCCAATGTCACTGAGAATACTGTTCAGAGATTATCACACAAATAAAGTCCACCACCGTCAATACTTGGCAATCTTGAAGACACCATTAAATGGCTATTACAATCTAATTCATTTAAAGACTTTCAAAATGTAGATGGAAATGTCAGGAGGATTACCAGAAGTATGCAGAGAATTTGAAGGCTGAAAAGGAATTAATAGGTCTGGGCTATCGCAAAGTGACAAACAGGTTTAAAACACTGAAGAAGAGCTAACCCTAACCCTAGTACAATGTGATGCCAACCTATTGACAAAAAGGTGTTCATAATATTATTGGACACAAAGTTTACCCACTGTGCCATTCTGGGAAAAATCCTTACCCAGTGGGAGGAAAATCTATTTTTGCAATGTAAAGAGCATCACTTGCCACTATTTTAACTTTCTAATGTATGACTATCAACTATAGTTATGTAGGTACTGGATCTTGTACATTAAAAATCAAATTGAGTAAATTGCACTGAAAGTCCCCATCCTTCAAGAGTTTCAAGTATTATTCAAGTATTATATGCAACATTATTAATATTTTGATAAATTCATCATTTCCACATTGCTGTGCTTGCCTTTTTTGCTGCTGATAGTGCAGGTCTTGCACATCTAGGGCTTGGAGCAATGTATGGTTCTAGTTCATATACAAGTCCCATAAAGTTTTCTTTGCTCATTCAAAAAATTTTTCCCCATTCTTCAGCCAAGCAATGTTCCTCAATCATGTTTCTCCACCACAAATCTGTCCTGCCTGGCCTTATCCAATGTGATCTTCTCATTCCTCTTTGGACTCTTCTTTTAGCAAATTAGTGAGGCTACAATTTGAACTCAGAGTTCACTGTTCGTTTTTTTCTGTTTAGCCCAAACAAGCAGCCCAATGGTCAAGTTGTTAGTTAAACTTGCAGATAATTATGGCCATTAATGTTCATATGTATTTGCACATTTAGCTTAGAGTTGTACAAGTCTTAATAATTCAGTTGGTAATGAACCCAGTACCTCATTAGACATCATGGAAATTGGTGACATTATATTCACCTCATTGTTTGCACTCATAATGTATTACCACTATTAAAACCAGTTTGCTCACTTCCCAAAAATGTTAATGAAACCCCTGACCTGTATGTTACTATTTTACAGTGTAATATTAAATAAAACCTCCATTTTATTTACACATATCTAGTCAACCATGTACATTTTACATACATTTATCTAAAAGCTGCGCATGTTGCACTCGTTCTATTGGCACGTAGTAATCCAAGCACCATGTCAGACACCAGGTCAATAGATTGAAGTGTATTCACCTCATTATTTGCACTCATCATGTGCCAACAGAAACATTTGTGAGCTGAAATTTCATCTTTACTGAGAAGAGGTTCCATGCACATAATAAATAATAAAAAGGTTTTCTCGTGCCATATATATGCTTGTGAAATTACAGCTGACTCCCATACCTCTGTTCTTGTGTGATTTATGTAAATGCATGACTAAGTGTATGTTGTTCTCAACTCCTCAGATGTCCTCTTACCATTCTCTGGCTGAATGTCCTATACATTTATCTGTAGGAGATAAACCCCTTGAGCGTGTTCACTCTATTAAATTACTTGGAGTTCGTATGACTGACACCTTGAAGTGGGACGATCATGTCAAGCATTTCGCCTATCTTGTTATGGTGTCCTAGTTGTGCTGAGGAAAATCAAGACCTTTGATTCAGCACCTTTTTCATTGAGACGTGTTGCAGGCTAATTCCAACTTGTCCGTCAACAATATTAAAGCTTAACATAGAAATTGTAACTAAAGCTTCTTTCATATTGATCAGTATTTTGTAACCAGTCAAAAAAAATGGTGACCAAAAATTATGATCCAGCAACCAAAATTGTGGTATTAGTGGCATGTTACCTCCTTGATAATTTAATTTTGAGCCTTGCTACTGTACATATATTTCTTAGTGTAAAACCTTCTTTAATGACTATGTTGACTTGCAATCTTTAAACCTGATAGTGAGAGTAACTATAAATCGCAGCTTTCAGCCTACAGCCTTGGGCATACATGTACATGCAGGTTTTAATTATAAAGTTTATGTACTTTCCTTCCAGGCACAGAACCACCACCAACTCTAACCACAGTGCAGGACAAGTATGTACACAATATTTATTTCAATGTCCACAATCATAACAGCTCCATTCTTTGGTCAATTTGTATGATATTGTTTTTCTCAAAACCAAGTGAAAATCAGGTGTTTCATTAATAATATATATTAACCTGCAGTCTCCAAGCTTGTAGCAAATTTGTTACTCTGTGGGTGAATTCTATAAACAACAGGTAATTACAACCCTAATGCCAGCCCTGAAAATATTACACAAACTCCCTTTATTGTTTAAATATTGATGTACACAGTACCAGTCAATATGTGCCATTTATCTTATACAAGAAAAGTCAAGTCTGACTGCACCAGTAGGTTTATATTTTTTGTTTTAGGAAATTAACCACCCCAGATCACTCCCTATAATTCTAGATTACAGCCATTCTAACACCCTTTCTTTCTAAACAAACTATATACCCTGTTCTCTGATAGATCAGTCCCACAGCAATCTCCTGATGTCATTACTGGATATATCCACAAATCAGTGAGGTTCATACTCCCACAAAGGGTAATCTCTACAATGACTTCAGCCTCCAGCTATCACCATGAAAAGTGGTGAGAGGAGTCTGTTATTCTCCTGAAAAACGTGCTGAACTGAAGGAAACACAGCAATAGAAGATAGTAGTCAAGATTGAGAATGTTCAAGCCTCTATTGCCAGGCACCATGCATCTGAGCAAGAACACACTGTTAAGAAAAAACTCGTGATAACACCATCTACAGTTCCTCCAATTACGTTTTCTCAGACATTTTCCATCAGTGACAAAGGAGACATTTCAGACTTCCAGGCTATAAATGTTAATGCTAAACTATTGTCTGCAGGAAAACAATCCACTCTCAAAGTAAGAGGTGATCATCATCAATCCAATTTTGATCCAGGTTTATCCATGTAAACAGGGGGGGGGGCTGGATTTACCCCCGCAGCAATCTCTTCGATTGTCTCGTCAACAAGATGCTTTACATCAAACATTTGTTAATTTTATTCTCATTGTAACCTTGATAATGGCTTCATGAAGTCGCCGAAACGTCAGGAGATTAAATCGCTCTTTTTTTTCTTTTTGTAGTGTTTACACTACAAAAAGTTGATGCCATAACTGCTGATCAAACACCTAGTATTAAGCTTATAATTATTCTATGGGAGAATAATTTTACACCAGTTGAGAACAAGACATATGCCATCAAAAATGTCACAGTGTGCACATATAGTGACTGTAAATACTTAACCACAACAAAACATTCTACTGTCATCCAAATTGATGACATGGAGGAAACAGCACCACCTACTACACAGCAACATGGGAAAAATAACTAGCAAAGAAGTAGCTGTCCAAGTTACACACTTTCAGATTTGTCCATTCTGTAATACCAAAATACAAACTGACTCAGTTACCA
>BLAZ01000373.1:313802-321302 GCA_014633955.1 Acropora tenuis | reverse complement strand
GAAAATAGGAAGAATAGAAGACACTGAAACCAAGGCAGGCGAGGGAACTAGGGATTCGGGATTATTTGCGATTGGCCTTTCTACATTGTTTACAGGTCTTCATTTTCTGAATGGTCTTGTCCAAGATTTGCTTTAAGATCTGAGCTCTATGAAAACAAATGCCACAAAAGTAAGGCAGCCAAGGAGAGAAAGAAGCCAGCGATAACAGATTTCACACCTTTTTGTGTGCTCAATCAATGCAATTGCATTGAAAATAAGTTATTTCGAGCAAATGTATGCAAATGAGTGGTCCCTCGCTTAACACTGTTATGGATGTCTAAACGAGCTTGTAAGAGGTCAAGTCGTGTTGTCATCAACAAGATCACGTCCAAAATTCATGCGAGAAGAAAAGCCAGCCAAAGTACCTGCTCAAATTTTGGAGAGACGTTTTTAATTTGGGATTAGCTCTGTAGACCTTTCTGATGGCCTTCCTTAATGAGCTGATATAAATGATTATTTGTGATAAACATGACATCAAAATTTCGTCGTAGTAGCACTTTAAAAATACAATTATTGCAGTAATGTAAGTGGATTTGTTTACCACCTTCTTAGGACACAATCTGTTGTTGCATCATTTACATATGTGAAAATGTCACAATCACGTGACCAATTAACAGTCAATGAAAGTGGTCCTACTATACCCTAACTCCGGATCAAATTCCTCTTGGAAGAAATGTTTGCCAACGTCATTATTGATGCCCTTTTCCTCTTCGCCAAGGTAGTATCCAAACAATCCTGCTGTAGAAGCAACACAACCGGTTCACTTGAGTTTGCATGGTGACTACAATTTACCTTCAGTCAATTAAGTGTTGATATGAGTTAACTTACCACTCCAATATCAGTTCACTGACATTTCAAGCATTAGGCCGTTCATCCTTCACTCTGAAGAAGGGGTAACACTTGAAACATCAGCAGTGTGTCCTTCTTATGGTGGTAATTTGACCCTTATCGCTTTGTTTAAGACCAAATTTTGTGCCTTTGTGGTCCATAGAAAAAAATAATTAAGTCAAGGGTTTTTATTACGAGCTGTCCGCTACCTGCGTGGGACAAACCCGCGCAGCAGTCTGAGTAAAAGCATAGGTTTTGATATGGGTTCTCAAACATGCAGTGGGTCACTTATGAGCAGCTTCTCCATTTACTACAACATCATTTTTATAAGTTTGATTTGGTTAAACTTCAGAATAAGTGGTTTAGCTCCGATTTCATGTGTGGTGCTGTATCTGTGGGGCAATAAAACTGGTATCATTGGTATCAAAAATGTTAAAAAGGGACAAATTGCCAATCCCTCTGCGCTAAACAGTAATGAATTCCAATCTGATTTTCCAATAATGTGATACAGCAATCGTTCCTCTTTAGTTACTTCTGAAAATATCATTGATCAGTTAAACTTACCTGGTTCTTGAGCTAGTGGAAAAGGTTCGTCAACAACATCACACTGACCCTGTACGACCTGTACAGCAAAGGTACTACCAGTTAGCGGCTGTCCATTCACTCGGATTTCAACTCTATGCCGTCCGACACATTGTGGTGTGAAGGTCACTGTGTATATGCCGTCTTTGGTGTCTTTGAGGTCTGTTTTCAGGCGATCACCGTTGGGAGCTGAAATATCGACATTAATTTCATCATATTGTTGATAACATTGCAATCCCTCTGAATCCCTTGTAACAACAAGAAAATTGGACTCTATTCCTGTCTCGCTGTCATGACCTTCTGCTAAGCACATCGAGGGATCAGTCTTAGAGATGACAAGTCGATCTATAAAATCAATTTTCTTTTCGACCCAGTAATTCAAATATGGTGACTTGTAAACATCAGCTTTTCTTTCACTCATCAGATCGTCACAGCGTCCGAGGATAGCAAGATTTGTTTGTAGAATCTCAGCGCTGTTGTTTCTCTTCAAGATACACTGGCCACGTTCTACGCAGCTCTTCATTTGGGCGGTGATCAGCTCCAAGTTTTCAAGCCGAGTTTCGTGTTGTTTTTGCTCCGCCTCGTAAGTGTCACGAAACTCAACTTTCATCTTCTTCTCGTATTCGCGCAAATCACGAATCCACTCTTCCACAGTGTCTGTCATCTTCTTTTCTGCGCTCTTAATATCAGTCAGGTTTTTGTTTTTTAGCTCAGTTTGTTTCTTGATTTCATTTTTACACAAAAGGATTTCCGCTTTCAGTTTCGCCACAGCATCCGCCATTTGCGTCTTTTGTTCCTGTGCAGCTTTCTTTGTGTCTTTCATGTTGTGCCGATTATGACTCACTACACTGCACTTGTGGCAAATCAGAATTTTGCAATCTTCACAGTAAAATTCCAGTGGTTGATCTTCGTGATATTGCTGTGAACACATCACGGGTCTTTCGATCAACTCTTGCACATCTTGAGCTTGTAGTTTGTCGATCAAAACATAGCGATGACTTCTTGTGGCCCTGAGGCGTTGGTGAGATTGAAGACAAGATGCGCACATAAAGCTCTGGCAAGCAAAACAGTAGCTTGTTGCTCGGTTGTTCTCGTCGCAACTATTGCATTTCTGAGTCTGTGCGGTGCTATCTTCAAGGGTGAGAACATCCACCAGTCGGTTGAGATGAAATGAAGAAGGAAAGTTGACGAAGGTGTCTGTGTCGGGAATTGGAAAGGAAGTCTGGCAAACTGGACATTTGATTGTTGTTTGTAGTTGTCTTCTTGCGAAGTTTGCCAGTTTGTCGAGACACTCTAGGCAAAATGAGTGAAGACATGGCAATGTCTTTGGGTTTTTGACTGTCTCCAAGCACAGAGGACATTCTGCTTCCTTCTTAAGAATCTTGAAAAGCTGTTGAACATCCATGATTATGAAATCTAGGAGTGTTGAGACGTGGGTGTGAACGAGTGACGTCACTGGAATCACGACTGTCAATCGCTGTTTTTTTCCTAGTATTTAAAGTATTTAAGTGCAAACTGTTTGTTTAACTTGTAATTGTTTTCATCGTTTATTTTTCTTCTTACTATTTATAGGTTTTATACAACCTAGTTTTTATGCAGTTTTTCACTTGGTAATCAGGCGTTATGGCAACGTCGAAACGTCGTCAATCTTAAATCATCTTTTTAGCTTTTTGAATCTTAGAACGTTTTTAAGAAACGTGCTGTCGCGATTTGTTACAGTCAAATGTTTTTCTAAATCACTTCTTTTAAGTGTATACAGGCTTTTGTTTTCCTTTCTCGTGTTTGATATAATAAATCAAAAACGAGTGCGAGTGTTTGACCGGGGTTTCCAGACACCGAGAAACGGATGAAAGCACGAGGCCGTAAGCCGAGTGCTTTTATTGTTTCGAGGTGTCTGGCACGAGTTTTTGATGTGGCTTCCAAAACTCTTCACACTTCTTTAGTAATTAGGGGTATTGTTTCAGTGCTTTAATTCCTCATGAGATTGTGTATTTTATAAATATCAAAATGTGGGAATTTTGTTGTTGTAAGTCATGTGGTAGTGAAGATGGCAATCTTTGGCAGCGAATAACGAAAGCCGTTTTCGTTCTCCAAAAACTGGGGAAGAAAAATCAAGCGGAGCATTTCTAGGTCAACTGCCTCCAGGACCAAATGGGCCAATAAAAAAAGAAGGTAAGAAGGTTTTTCAGTTGTTTTCGTTCACGAAAACAAATTTTTTGTCAACGAAAAAAAATGAACTGGCAGTGTAGGTGATTAATTATGATGATTAATTAAACTGAAGTACTGTTTTTGTGTTCAATTTGCTTTGTTTTGATCCATAAATCTTGATGTCCAATCAGAAGACAGATGAAAACCACGCGCGTTGTTTTGACATGTGATCCAAAGCACGTGTGGTTTTCATCTATGTTTTCATTGGGTATCAAAACTCATGCACGGGATGAATTTAGCCATTTTTTGTTGGCTATCAAACGTATGAATTATTAATGAGTTTTATAAGGTAAGTGCTTCATTAAAGCATAGGCGTACGGGCAATTTTTTGCCAGGGGAGGCGGTGAACCATTTGTCCAAAAATCATGTTCTCGCAAGTTGCCCAAAGCATTACGAAGCAGTCGAAAAGATAACTAACGTAGGCCTACATACGAAGTGAAAATATTCTAACATATGAATCATATGAATCATTTGAGCTCATAAAGCACGTTGAAAGAAATAGCTGTCTCTGCCATTTCGACGACCAAAGATGTCTATGGTGCGATCTATATCATTGCTGATTACAGAGTTGGTCCATTCTCTTTCATTCTTAATAAGAGCGATGTTACGGACACGTTGTTGCCCAGGAGTGCTGCGGAGGAAAGTTTTCAACCTGCGCAACCCAAGAAATGATTGTTCTGCAGAACATGATATGATTCGGGAAACAAACTAATGCTAAAATTGCCTCTAACTAATTCAAGACAAGAAATACCTCACACAAACTAAGAAGTGTATTGTAATACAGTGCTCATCAATAACACAACTGCAAACATGTACATGCATATCATGTTATGATCCCCTTTAAGAATAACAGGAAACCCACTGACGTGCTAGGCCCAAATTTTGGGAGGGCTGCAGCCCCACCCCCGCCACGCCCCGTCCTCCTGGCCCTTAGGCCTATGCATCAAAGAATCGATGGTTGAAGACTTTCGAGAAGACACTATTATCGATCTGCAGGATCCACGAAGAGGCTCAGAAATTTACACATGTCGTTGTGTTCCAAGTCAAAAAAGTCGTGAAATATGCAAGTGTTTTAAAACAAACATATGTATAGAAAAAACAGATTTTGGAAAAGAGTCGTTTTCATCACATTAAAAAATAGCTTATAAAATCGTTATAACATTTTAACGCACTGGTCTCGCTAAGGACTCAGTGTAATACCTTGATAACCCATGTGTTCCGTCCACTTATGTTCAGAAGGGCACATAGTCGTACACTCAGTTTTGATAAACGTCGAGAGGTGTCCCATTAAGTCCAAGCGTCCGTCAACCACCTTTCACTTCAACTTTAGGAGTTTAGCGCTTGTGTTGTTCTCCTTTTTCGGTCGACTTGAGCGCTCCTTTCCGGAGAGTCTTTGAGAAATCATTTTAGGAAGACACTTGAGACCCTTACTGTCCAGAGAGCAGTGGTGACGTAGTGTTGAGAGCACAGGCCTCCCACCAATGTGGCCTGGGTTCGATTTCCAGACTCGGCGTCATATGTGGGTTGAGTTTGTTGGTTTTCTTCTCTGCTCTGAGAGGTTTTTCACCGGGTACTCCGGTTTCCCCTCTCCTCATAATCCTGCATTTCATTAAATTTGATTTGTATTAATTTCAATTTACAGTGCCCCCAATTAGTGTGCCTTAAAGCTAGATGAACTCGACACTTAAAAAAAAATGCATGCCGGCCTAGTGAAGATTTACGAGAAGGCTGAGGGCAAACTTCATGACGCTTATTCAAACCGACTGGCATTTAATTGAATGACACGTATAGTGTTTCTTATATTAATCGAAACATTGGATAAAGAATGACATATAATTCACATCTTTATTTCTTTCGCTGTTAGCTCAGGTACGGTTTTTAAATTTACATTTCTCGATAACTGCTAATTGAATCACCACCAGGATCCGGTGGTGATCCGAGTGGTGATCCGAGTGGTGATCCGGTGGTGATCCGAGCGTTGCTTTTCTTCATTTGTATTTTTAAAATTTGTGCAATTACACGGGAAACGTATGTTCATGTTTCAAAAGAATTTTTTTTAGATTAGCTAATTTTTTTTATACCAGGCTAGAAATTTACTTTAAAAAAACGTAGGTATTGTGCGTCCACCCGACAGCAGTCGGTATCACGGTTATCACCTGAAGACAAGGTGACTGATTTGTATGGTTGTGTTGACTAATATACATTTTTTTTACACTAGATTGGCACTCGTTTGAATGAGACAACATTTTTTCTGTTAATTATTATATTATTAATTATTGGGTTATTTTTTATATTTTTCCCCCCGCAGGTATAGCTCATCAGTGTGAGACGAAATAAAATTGCATTTTGGAGAAACATTGACTTCCGAGTGGTTCCCTAATTAATTTTGAGAGAGAGAGAAAAAGGCGCAAGAAATACTCGCTCGCACACGCGAGACTCGGAGACACGCGACACAGCAGACGAGTTGAATTTCCACGCATCCCTCGAGTCGCGTGTACTTCAAATCTGGCTTAATTTGCCCTCTCTTTCTTTTTTCTCGCTCTTATTAGATATTACTCGAAGTCTAAAGAAGAATGATATTTCTTTCACTCAAAACTTTGTCAGTTGACATATCCGGTATTTTGACGACCTTCGTTTTAGCTAGAGAAAGTTAATCTCAGGAAGTGGTTGAACCCGGAAGTGGAGAAAAGGGCTGATTGCTTGACTTCACCGTGAAAAGTGTGAATTTAAACTGATTTTGTTGTTGCTGTCGTTTCATTTGTCTTGAGCGCTGTCACCTTTTGAACAGTTCTTATTACAAGCGTCTC
This sequence comes from Acropora tenuis, assembly GCA_014633955.1. Taxonomy (NCBI): domain Eukaryota; kingdom Metazoa; phylum Cnidaria; class Anthozoa; order Scleractinia; family Acroporidae; genus Acropora; species Acropora tenuis. The sequence continues at coordinate 314,838 of BLAZ01000373.1, read as the reverse complement.
TCGTTAAAACATCATTATTCTCAGTTGTAATTTCTGGTCATAGATAAGTACTTGACGGGCTAAATTGTTTCACTAATAAGCTGTATGACATCAGATCGAACTATCGAGTTTCTAGGTTGGATATTAAGACATAGTTTCCTTGTTCATTTTTTTCTGCGTATTTTTGTGTACAAAGTTCCCTCGAGGGATATTTGAGCTTAAGTGCACTTGAGGCAAAAGACGAAGTTGACGTCTACAGAGTTTTGTTGCAATAAAGTGGCGTCTCGAACTTTCTCGTCAGTCTGTGATTGAACTCATGAATGATTTCTTTTCGTTCAATCATGCAGGTGACCTGCTGTTCATGCCAAGTGCCTGCAAAATTCTCAAATTACGCAGTCACCGTTCTTGTCTCGAGGAGCCGCAAGCAATGAAATTTTTTTCCAGAATTTAATTGAATTAATGTTTTCACACTTAATTTTGTTGGCATAACAGAGAGCGCTGGAACGGTAAAACCCTATGGTGTGCAAATTTGCCACATGTTTATGTCAACGCCTTCCCTACATTATTTTACTTTTGCTCTTGCTCGAAGGATCGGGTATCTTTCTGGCAGGGTTATTTTTTACACGAAAATCTTGTAACAAGTCAAGTTCACTTCGCGTAAGTAGATATTTCGAGAATGAAGAAATTTGCGGCAAAGGGTTTAGAAAACACGTCGAAAGTACACAATATTTCTTTTTGTGGAGTGCGCGGCTGTGATGGAAATCCTTTTGACCCGAACGTATTCCAGGACGTACAAAGATCGTAAATGATGATGTGATGCTGTGTTCCTTTCAACCATCGGACTTTGTGGAAAAACTCCACATGCTACTTGGATAGCGAAATGGCCTCAATTGGCAGTAGTTCCATCTCAGGCTAAAGTGCCGGAGTAATCCTTTGCACAATGAAAACCGCCTGTGTCAGATACCGTCTGATTTGGGGCATTTCACGTACAACTGTATCTACGATCTAGCCAAGCACCCAAGTAGAGGGAGGTACATAATTTCAGAAATCGTTACCT
>BLAZ01000373.1:301302-303802 GCA_014633955.1 Acropora tenuis | reverse complement strand
GTCTATGTCAATGATATCACATACGTTCACGAGTTGAACCAAGGGGTCCTTGTGTTTGTATTCCAACGACAGTCGGGCGCTCTATTGCCGCAATCCTTCCTTTCAGAAGACAGAATTTCCAGGGAAAGAACAAGGCTATAGTACAAGTGAAAAGTCTGCACTAGGATCATCTGGTCGCCCCAAAGTAGTGAGAAAGTTTCTCTTTGAAGCATCTGAAGGAAGTGGTAATAACGTACATTGCGTGAAATCGGTTGTGTGACTCCCATCCTCAATTTTATGCCTGTTATCAGCTCATTGAGTGATTGCAGTTTCACTTGTTTCGAAAGCTCTTGAATAGTTGGTTCAATGGTTGTCTTCAAGCAAGTTTCGGCACATAAGGTAATCACTGGCCTGGCTACTTCGGTTGTAATAACACTACAAACTGTTGGTGGTATTCTCTATATTCTTGTTTCCGTGATTACATTCTTTGATGCACAGTTCACCAAATACTGACAGAAGTTTTGCTGCTTGAGTGCTTCCACAAGAACGGGCGAGAAATGAACTAAAATGAATTTAAAGTACGTCAGCTTCAGTTTGGTGAAATCTACTGATATAGCAATAGACTAAGGGAGCAAAATTCGTGACGTTTATCAAAACTGAGAGTACAAGAACCTTTGGTGAACTAACTGACAGCGCTTCCCCTCTGCTAAACATTTTAGAGCTTCTCACAGTGAACAACGTTTATCATTTACGTGCATTGCGATTAACTCAATTAAGCCATAAAAACCTTCTTCCAAACGTTTTGCACGACTTCTTCTAGTGCGCTAGCAACTTACATACTTAGAATACTACATACGCTGTTAATCAAAACCTCTAAAAACCACGAGTCGGAAAAACACCGAGAAGCAAACTATATCTTACATGGATTCTGTATTTTGGCATAATATATCTTCAAATTTGAAAAATCTTAATAATCTACTTAGTACCAATTTTCTAACCAAATAAATTTAATATCTCTCTTCCTGAATCAAATCCGAAGTATCTAAAATTTTGAAAATTCAGTCCTTTTGATTATCCACTACTTATAAAAGTTCAGCCTGTCTCTCAGTGTTTGAGTTTTTTTTTTACTAGACTCTTTCAGTCCCATCTTCTTATTTTGTTTTGCACGTAAAATACAGGAGGATAACTAGAAAACCGCAAGGTTTATTTGTCTCCATGAGTCGACACTTATACGCATGTCTTTTTCTACATATGATGTCAATTATTTTACAATATCTGCAAATGTGTATAATAACTGTAAAGAGTGAATACAATTATGCCTGGTCACGTGCGTTTCTGTGCACAAGTTAGGCAGACAGAGCATGCGCGGAGCAAACAACCAAAAAGTAACAATTACTTTCTGTTCGCCAGTACTGTTATCGCACCTATTATGACTTGTGAGTCATGGATTAGCAGTTGTTTGAATTTTCGCAAGCTGACAGCTCTCACCTCAGAATATTCATGCTTAGCGTGAACAACTCGGGATTCTCCGCACAAGCTCGCGGCTGTGAAAAAAAAAAACAGAAACAAAGAAAGTGGGTTAGGTTAAGTGATCGATTATTGATTATTCATTTGGTAGATCCATCACATCTTCAGGAGAGCTGCAATCAGCCGAGAAAGTTGAGGCAGACAAAGGATTCGTTAAGGACCGAAGAAGGGATTAGGCATCAATCAACTTCGCCTTATGCAGTTTGCAGTCGTTACTTCTCTAATACAAACTCCTTCCAAGGACTTTTCCGCCGGAGAGGGAACAAGGCGAGAAGAACCCAGGGAACGAGGTTGTTTTATAATACTTTTACGTTGGTCAATGTGAGCGAGCTTCAATTCCAGAGCCTTGCGTTCAGTTTCCGTGCTCAGCTAAAACCTCAGCTAGACAACCCAACGCATAGGCATTTTGGGCTACCCTTTCAGTTTCACGCATGTCCCGAACGGACCCACTTAACCTAATACTTGACAATCCTATATAACTTCCCTCTTTGGAGTCACCAGTAATATTTCAGGCTGACGTAATCATCGTCGTGGATGCCTCATTAAAAACAAAAACAAAAACAAAAAAAAGATAAAAGAAAAAAAAAATCTATTTTTTAACCTTAAAAAATAAATTATGATACAAGATAGCCCGAATTGCCGCTTCCAAGCTCCCTAGAAGTTATTCGGGGAGAAGGGTTTGTCTCCCCGAATGCCTTTCAGAGAGCGAAAGATGGGGCTGTAATTCAGGCTAAATATATGACAGCAAGAGCATTACCAGCTCTTTTGAAGATATCGCATCTTGCATCTGTTCTTTCGACATACTAGGGTGCTGGACAGTGGACATCTCGATGAGATCTAAAATCTGCCATCAACGTGTGAAAGAAAAGAAATACAAACGGGAGGACTCAATGACCCATATGCAGGAAGGGTTAAGACATTTGGGGTCCGTTTCAGAGAAGTATTGCTACTATAGGTTTTCCCTTTTATCCTTGTTGCGTGATCATGAAAGGAG
>BLAZ01000373.1:173374-175874 GCA_014633955.1 Acropora tenuis | reverse complement strand
TAACAACCTTTCTCTTTGGAGATGAACTTCCCAACCACATTAAAGATATTGGGGAGGTAAATAAAACTACAAAGAAGACCGTGGCTCGCTCCAGCCTGATGCGTCGAACCTCAGCTTATAGGAGCAGTAGTGACAATTTCAAGTACTCCCAGCGTGGCCGAAAACCTTTTTTAGGTTCAAGAGGTCACAGAGCTCATTTCTCCGAAGGGGGACCTGCAGTGCGAAGTCATCCGCCTCACTCCTCCAAGGAATTGAGAGACAAGGCATGAATGGACAGGTAAGCATCTCTCCTGAGTCTCACGCTTATGCGGGTAATTTATTACATAACCTTGAAGTCTGGCGCAAAATCACCAGTGACCCTTGGGTTCTGGAGACCATTTCAGGTTACCATTTGATACCCTTCCTGTCCAGTCAGTATTGCCTAGACCAACCCCTTTCAGTAAAAGGGAAAAACAACTCATCGATGAGGAGATTACTAAACTTCTAACTAAAGGGGCTATTAGGAAAGTCTCTTCCTGTCCCTATGAATTTATTTCAAATATTTTTCTGGTACCTAAGAAGACTGGTGATTTGTGTCCAGTAATTAATTTGGAACCTTTGAACCGATTTGTGCAAAGGATTTATTTCAAAAGGGAAAATATTCAGATGGCTATGAATTTTGTTTCCCTTGGGGATTATATGGTGTCACTTGATCTCAAGGACGCTTATTTCAGTGTGCCAATTTTTCGACCACACTGCAAATATTTGCGTTTTGGAGAGACCAGAGATATGAGTTACCTTTCTACCTTTTGGTTATAGTTTGGCACCTAGCTAGGGTTTTTACCAAGATCTTCAAAGCTATTGTTGCACAGCTCAGACTGAATGGCCTCAGGATTGTCATTTTCCTGGATGACATCCTGCTTGTTGCAAGCTCTTTTGCAGAGAGCATGGAGCAGCTTTCTTTATTGCGAAGGCTACTAGAGAACTAGGTTTTGTGATAAATGATGCCAAATCTCAACTTCAACCTACTACAAGGATTTGTTTTCTTGGTTTTATTATCGATTCAATTTCCATGGAGCATTTCCTTCCTGAAGATAAATTGCAGAAAATTATTGCTGCCTGTCTGGACCTTGTTTCCAAGAACAATCCTTCTGTTAGGGAGGTTGCTCATGTGACTGGTCTTCTCGTTTCAGCTTTCCAGCTGTAAATGATTTAAATCTCTATTACAGATCTATTGAATTGTGTAAATCTCGAGCATTATCAGAGAGTCTAGACTTCAGATCAGATGTCTAGATCCGGCTATCATTTTGAGCCCTCAAGCTAAATCAGACTTGCGCAGGATTATAAACAACCTTGCTAAACTTAATGGCTGTCTTTTCGGGGAACGTCCCATTGACATCTATATTGAATGTGATGCCAGCTTAACTGGCTGGGGAGCTTTCTACGGTGGTCAGTCAGCTAACGGCCAAGGGTCGATATTGGAAGCTCACAATCATATAAATTATTTGGAGTTGTTTGCTGCTTTGTACGCCTTACAAGCCTCTGTGCCCAGTCTGCGGGGTGCCCATGTAAGACTGAAACTTGATAATTCCACCGCTGTTGCTTACATCAACAAAATCGAGGGTATTAAATTTCCTTCCCTGAATTCATTATCAAGAACCTTATGGGAATGGTGTATTGAGAGGAGTATAATTATTTCCGCCCAAGATATTCCAGGGAAGGAGAATTTAGTAGCAGATTCCTTATCTAGAGAATTCTCTTCCAACTTGGAGTGGTAGATTGATGTTGACATCTTTAATCAGATATCAAACATGACCTTTGTTCCTAATATTGATTTATTTGCATCATGACTTAATGCCAAGACAGATTGTTTTGTTTCGTGGCATCCAGAACCTGGTGCTATAGCTGTGGATGCTTTCAGTATTAGCTGGGCTAATTTAAAGTGTTACGCTTTTCCCCCTTTTAGCCTATTAACCCAAGTTTTGGCAAAGATACGCAACGACAAGGCTCTGGTGCTCCTTATCGCTCCAGTATGGACAACTAAAAACTGGTATCCTCTGCTCCTCCAATTGGCAGTAGAGCATCCAATCCTACTGCCTCGGAAGGACAATCTTCTTACATTGTGCGGATTGGATTGTACATAGTACGGTTATCACCAAAAGGGAAACACCGGTTCCCGTCTGTTCACCGAAGTTAAGCCCTGTTGGACGGGGTTGATATCTGGATGGGTGACCATCGGGATAAAATACCCCGTGCTGTACTGCTTGGGAAGTCAGGCTGGCGTAGTGGAGGTCAATCACGCCTTCCACCTCTACTACAAATGTTGTATGTAGACTGAGTTTCAGTCGATCTCAACCTGATTTCGAGGGTTTTCCCCGGGCACTCCGGTTTCCTCCCTCCTCAAAATCGACTGATGGATTAACCCATCTGCTCCGAAGTCATACATGGATCGTGTTCAGGGGCCGAGCGCCTAGCCGGCTGCATAGCTCCTTTGGTCCGACTTCGTTGAGCTGCGCCCTTG
>BLAZ01000373.1:67948-70448 GCA_014633955.1 Acropora tenuis | reverse complement strand
GTCAATGTACCTGCATTTTACACTTCAAGGTAAGACCTGGTGAGCTGCCCTCTGTTCCCTAAAAGCTGATTGCTCCGCGGCCATGAGGCATAGATATGAATATCAAACTGAATTTCTTTGTCATCATTGGCCAGCTACAAGAATTTCACATGACTATGACTAGGACGTTCTAAATTAACGAGAAATTAAGAAATGTTTTTTTTTTTCTTTGATACAGGAATTAAAAAAAAAAGACCGTCGCATCCCTTTGTCACCACAACTGTAAAACGACAGATACGGAATGCATTCATCCCTGCAAGTAAGGCTTTATTTCTGGTTTATTAAGCAAAGATTGGTTGGGTAGAATATTGGCTATATTAGGTGGTCCTAACTTGCCTGTTTTGGATATACTTGTCTAATTTCATAAGCTGTCCTTCAAAAAAGTCGGCCCTTTAGATGCATTTACGCTCATAGAAGCTGTTTTAAAATTCATCTAACTGTACGATGACGACCGGAGAGGTAGCGTAGTTATGGGTAAAATTAACAAGTCACCCTAAGAAATGAGAGGGTTTCACTGGAAATGGAAGGGAAAAATGCAATTTTGTTATGGTCTACCCATGCTAAGAAACTAAGAAATATTACGGGACCCTGTGCTCATTGCGTGAGGATTCTATGCGTATGTTACGCGATCAAATCCCGCTCTGACCCATGGCTGCGAGTTTTATCTTTCGTTGTCCGAAATTCATCTCCAGCACCCTTTGTAAAGAATCAACTGGTTCCCTTCTGCCAGTTCTTAATTTTATTGAGATTTGAAGCGGTACGTTCTTACATGCATGGCCCAATTTAGTTGGGTTTAACTTTAATGCGAACAGGCTGTTTACTGTTTCTTGGGCTTTTATGTTTGTGGTAGATCTTCCTGTATAATCAACTTGACAGATTTTTTCAATAGCGGAGGCGCGTTTTGGCTTGCCCATGTATAGTTTTCGCCATAGCTATTTTTGTCAGCACTTAACAGATGTTTTGGTATATTAGTTAGTTTTGCAACTAAGTGCATTTTTGGACATATCTGTGTATTTTTGGACATATCTTTGTGGTAGATCTTCCTGTATAATCAACTTGAAATTTAAAGGCAGGCAAATTCAATTTTGATGCTAATTAGCTTGAAATGGACCCAAAAAGGAGCCTTCGGGTTGCCTTCGACTTCGGTCGGCCTTTTGTCTTGTTGAACCCAAATCACTTTGAAGCAAAAGCACCAAATGAGTCTTGCCGCAAACGTTTCTCGGCTGCAAGGGTGTTGTCGTGTCGTTAAGTGACGTCACTGCATCGCAAACTTCCGTTTACGCTGACTATGACGTTAAAACGCAAAAACGTAATTTCAAATATTTCCACCCTCGGGAGCCCCTTTTAAGAGCTGCGATTTTGGTCGCGATTTTCGGCAGCGATGCGTGTAAGGGAGGCAAGATATGTCCAAAAATACACTTAGTTGCAAAACTAACTACTATACCAAAACATCTGTTAAGTGCTGACGAAAATAACTATGGCGAAAATTATACATGGGCAAGCCAAAACGCGCCTCCGCTATTGAAAAACTCTGTCATAATTGTAATCATTCTTTCCGTATAAAGAATATAAAGGTAGGATTCTCATTCAGATTTAAAGGTTTGACGTGAACTAAGGGTAATTTTTTTTTTGGTTCTCTTTCTTTTCTCCTTGGTTTTTGTTGTGGTTGTTGTTGTTTCTTCTCCTTGCTCCGATGTTATAACTACTTTTTCGAAAATTTCAAATGAGCTTTTCGGGATGTGACACGTTCTAGCAACATATGAGTTTCGTCTTCTACACAGGCTGCGTTCATTCCAACCTTTACAAAGTCCATTACTTGATAGCGTTTCCAAATTAGTGTCATTCTCCTTTCCTGCGGCCACTAATGCCAGCTTTGCACTTCACGACATCATTATCAGTGTTTTGCCATGCCCTTATCTTTTTCCCGTATCCATTCGAAACATTATTTGCCCGTTTTGACCATTCGAAACATTATTTCCCCCTTTTTCCCTGTCTGTGAAAACACTCGGCAAAACAATTACGATATCGCGAAGAACGCAGTTGTAAGAGTCATGAGTTCCATTAGGTTCCGTTAAGAACAACTGTGTCAGCCACCAATCCCTTTGTTTGGTGTAGCTAATAAGCAAGGCTAAGAAAAGATATTCAAAAAGTATTCACGTTGTATTTCCGCTTCAGTGCTCCCAAGTGGATCATCTATTGCTTCGCTATGCATGTTAATGCACAACTGATCATGACATGAAAATGTGAGAATAGGAACATTATTAAACTGAGATAGCCCTGGTAGTACGGCAACAGATAAAGATTTTTGGAACTCAGTGGCTGTAATGAATGAGTATGATCCTAGTTTTCCAAAAAACGCGTTCAACTAACTCCTTGTTATCGTTTCCCGGCCCTTCCACCTAAAAAACTAGGGAAATTTATAAATAGAGACAATAAATTATTTAATGAAGGCTTTACTTCA
>BLAZ01000371.1:46157-48657 GCA_014633955.1 Acropora tenuis | reverse complement strand
TTGTAGTGTGCTATGTATTTTAAGATCACTAAGATGTTGCTAAATACAGTCTTAAATTCTACAGAAACTCGACAGTTTATGCAATAATCTGAAGGCTTAAAACGTTGCTGTGGTTGGCTTCCGGTCAAGATTTTCAAAATACTAGTACTCGGTGTACGGCGGTCTCGTATTTCTTGATTTCGAGTAAATACGGATAGAAAAAACCGAAATATCTTGCGCGTAGCACAATTATCTTGAGTACAACATAAGATAATTAGGTTTTTTCTATCTTTATTTATTTGAAATCAAGAAATACGAGACTGCCGGAAACGGAGTATTTTGAAAATAACAACTTCTCGGTGATCTGGGACAAGGTAGCACTTGATGAATCGGTTACCTTGCACCGATTGACTCAAAATGCAAGAAGTACGGAACTGCCGCACACGGAGTAGTTTGAAAATCTTGTCCGGAAGCCAACAACATTGTTAAAAACCTTCTAGGCCACTTGGCACACCTTCAAAACTCATTAAGATACTAGGTGATGGAAATTGTCTTTTTCGAGCATTAGGGTAAAACGCATAGAAATTTTAAGAGTGCTTCACTCTTATCCGCTGACACTTTTGTTTACACCAATGGGGATACATAAAAATTGCAGCCCTCGAAAACTAAGACCTTAAGACCCGTCAAGGATTTTAACATTACTTGCAACCCCCCCTCCCTCCATAGTTCGAATTTGTCTTAGTATGAAGTAAACGAACTAAGTAAACCAATCCAGTGCTCGGACAGAATAGCATTTGAGGTGGGAAGGGTGCTCTTCAATCTGAACTTTAAGAAAGAACGGTTAGAGTAAGTCTTTATGTCTGTATGTCTGTCTTTATGCGTGTCTGTCTATCTGTATGTATGTATAAATAAAGTTATCGTCATTTCTGGCATCTTTTAGGCCTGCTGCTGTCGCGGGTGACCACCGAATGTTTTACACAAGGTTTTTTTTCACTAATTCGATGAAAGGCAGCATTTCTTGCTTAATCTTCTGGAGGCAATAAGAAGGACTTCAAAAATTGACGACCTATCTCTTTGGTCAATGGGGACTGTAAAATTATACCCAAGGCTATTACATCTCGTTTATCCGGCGTTCTTCAGTACATTGTTCACCCGGACCAAACTTGCTCTGCTCCCGGTACATGTATTTTTCCTAACCTTTTTTAAGAGCTGGATGTTTTTCACTGCATTGAGCGTACAGATGAGTCGGCGATTTTACTTAATCTCGATCAGGAAAAGGCTTTTGATTGGTTTAATCGCTCCTTTCTTCTGTCGCTCTTTATTGCTTTTGGCTTTGGTTCTGTTCTGGACCCTCTATCTCCCCTTCTCTATGTGCTTTGCGTAGAGGTTTAGCTTCTTTAATACGTCGATCCCCAGCGATTGAGGGTTTTCTTTTGCCCGGTGCGTCGGGCCGACAGGCCCATGTGCGCCTGTATGCTGATGACACGACTGTCCTGCTTCAAAACCTTTCTTCCCAAGCTTCCTTACTTGATTGTATCAACATTTACGAGAAAGGATCCGGTGCCAAACTTAAAAAGTCTAAATCTGAGGCCATGTGGCTAGGCACCTAGAGATCTCGTCCGGTCGAGCCTTTTGGGCCTACTTGGGTTGTTAAGATGAAGATTTTGGACTTCTTTTTCGGGAACGTGCCTATTAATGTAGAGCTGGTGTCATGGAATTCCTTTCTTTTTGGCTTCTTTGTTTTTTTCTTTAGTTGTATAGCTTGTTTCGTTAGTGCTGATTGTTTAGCTTCAATGTATTGTATTTCTTAAGAAAAGATTGTAAATTAAATTTGTTTATAAAAGTTCATTGTGATTGCATTATTGTAACCGTAGTACTGTTAGTGTTGCGTTTAAATAGTAAGTTTGTTGGTAAGTTAATTAGGGAATAAATTGCTACGTAGGAAGGGTGTGGTGATTGAACAGTCAGTTGAGAGAAGGTAAACTAGAAAGGATAATTTAGCAGACACAACATTAACGAAACGTTATTGAAGAGGAAAGAGTGAAAGAGAGCTTGTTGCCATAGTGCAGAACGGAAAAGAAAAGTCGACGTGAAATTATTGCTGTGCAGAACGAAGATAAGAAAAATCGACAATCGAAATTTCCAGTGGGTTATTGGTTTATTGGGTTATTGGTTTGTTGGGTTATTGTGGTGGAGAAGAAGAAGAAGAAGAAGAACTGAACTGAACTGTTAATTTTATTGTGTTGTAGTTGTTTAGTAATTACTGTAAAAAAAAATAATGTAAAATATTTGTATTTATGTAAAATATTTATTGTAATATTAGTAGATTACATAAGGTTTTGTTTTGTTTATAACTATCATATTAGTAGTTCAATTTATTAAAAAAATATCTTAGTGTTTTCTTTAGGTTTTTCTTTCACTTGTTCTAGGCCATCGGGACTCAGTCACATTTTTTTGGTGTCAGAAGTGGGACGCAGGGAACAAAGGGGACCCAAGGGGACACGGTATTTCGTCTTTTCTA
>BLAZ01000371.1:3903-11403 GCA_014633955.1 Acropora tenuis | reverse complement strand
TACATGTGGGCAATTATTGATAATTATTGCATTTTGTGTAATACAAATTATTCAGAAAGTTGCCATGATCTACAATTAGTTTCAAATTGGCCTCCTGTACATCACTCACATCTTTTAACATTGATGATCAGGCAAGTGTACTATAAGAAGCATACTTTTATAACAATAATGTTGTTTGCTCGCATGTGACCTGACCTCAAAATGTGACTACCATCTTTTTCTAAAACACCAACAGCCAGATGCTTGAGTGTATATCTTAACTATGAGCTGACTATAGCAGTTATTTTCACTGGTTAGGTACTGATATTGAACCTTGTGCTATACCTGAATGCTCAAAGGATGCAGCAGCAATTATTGAAGTAGAGGGTAATTTATACTTTTTATGGGTATTATTGTTATTGTCACTATTAGTGCGATTGTTGTAATTGTTATTACTGTTATTATTATTATAAAATTATTATTATGACGTAAATTATCCTCTTGCCTTTCAATCACACCCTCGCCTGGTGATTATCAGTAATGTTACCATTATTATTGCGCTGGAAAAAAAGAATACGCTACCTTTAATGTAAAATGCTTACCAGCAGTTCAAGCTTAGGTTGATAACATGAGATTTTATGCTCGCAAGTGTCTCTGTGCTGGCGAAATGGAACACGGCTCCAGACACATATAGAGAGAACTTTTGCCAATATTTGCCGACGTGCCAGCATGTGTGTGTTGACTTCTTGGTTCTCTACTCTGCTCTGACGGTTTTTTTGCTGCAGCGTCATGGTTTCCCTATCTCCACCAGGATTTGATTCAGTATTAGAGAGTAATATTTACTAATTCTGTATTTTTACTTCTTTAATAGTCAATGCGACCGCTGAGTGTTCAACCAAGGAGTATGTGGAGAGAGAAATTAGAAGGTGAATATAAGTGTGCCACAGACATCTGTTTTGCAGATGCATGCTATGCATTATATTCCACCTGTTGTAGTACTGGAATCTGCCGGAACGGAACTTAAATGAACCGCAATGTACCGAAATTAATCAGAATGAGTACGAAAGATTCCTTAATTAATCACATAGAATAACACCGGAAAAGTTGTCGCTGTTTAGTATTTGCGATAGAGTTTCAGGTAACAAGAGGTAACCCACCGAGCACGCCGCTTTTGTTTGGTGGCTCTTTCTTTGTTTGGAAGTGCCTTCTTCGCTTTGTCGAACGCGTTTTCTCTTCCGCTTATCTATGGCTAAGAAACGCTTAAAGATAAGATACAAAGAGACGTAACGGAAAAGGGTAGTCTTATCGAACTGAGACAGGATCCTGAGAAATAAGTCATGATGCGCCTCAGAGCTTTGGAAAGGTGGCACAATTTTTTTACGGTCAGCGGCTTTTTTTAAAAAAAAAAAAACAAACATGTAAATGAGTGCGTACGAAATCTGTGCATGGGCATTCCTTCAAGCATTCGAGACTGACGGCTGTTGCCTGTTTTTCCAAATTTTTAGCGACCCAGTCGTTACTTAGTAGCGAAATTTGGAATTAAATTAATTCAGACGACCAATGAATGGTCTATGAAAAAAAGGTGAAATCTAACAAAAGAAATTGTGAGAAAACCACGAAATGTCTAATAGTCAGGAAATTATGAAAAGTTTGTCTCTTCAAATTTCATCATAACAGCTGTTACAGTAGTTTCATAACCAAATAAGTCCCTCAATTCTTATTCCAGATGAAGATCCTTCTCCAGTTTCACCGACATTACACCAAGTAAGTTTGGTCATTGTTTCTGTAGCATGCAACAACAGTGAGGGACAAGACTTGAACTTTTGGGCATATAATTTTCTAAAGAAATATATATTCTTCAAATCAAATTGAACTTATTAACCCAGTAGGAAGACAGAATACATCACATGTATATTAAATATTTAATTTAGATTGAATTTATTTCATTGCATGTTGTAAATTAATTTCTTTGTCATAAAAAAATACTACTGGTTGACAAGTTATCTCCATTATTTATAATAATTATTAAGTTAATTTATCCTCTTACTCTGGTAGTCATAGTTGGAATGAGTCTGAAAGCTGTAAAAAGCAAATAGACTCCATCAAGGAGACTTTATGCAGTAAATTTGTTTAGGCTCAAACCGAGCAATGTGGTAGGAGTCAGTTTCTAAAGACACTGTAAGATGTCAGAGGAATCATTTTCCACAATTTTACTACTTTTCATCTTCTGTTTTATGATTCTGTCTTGATATCTCTAGAACATCCAGGAAAACCATTAAGGAAGAGAGGTTAGTATATTATATATGATGCACACAGTGTAATATCTTTTATTTTCAGTTTACATGAACAACCTCTGCTAGTGTTATTCAGCAGACTTACATATCTCACATATCTTGCAAATTCATGTGCCAGAAAACATCTAGATGTAAAATGCTAGGGTGCCCTGCATTGTCAAGAGGAACATTAATGCTAACCTAGCTGTTGACATTTTGGTTTAGTTGTGTCGGTGATACAATGATCCACAGCAAAGTAAGCAACATAAACATTGTTCAAGTCCAGGTTTGTGAAGAACCCCAAACAACCAGTTCCTCTACTCAATTTGTTTCTAAGTCCTAATCAGTGACCTGTCTTGTAATTCCTGTCTACAGAAAATGTTCAATATTTTCAGTGCAGTACATGGCACATTTTGTCAGCAATCAAATTAAAGCAAGTAATTAGTTTTTTTTTATCTGATGTGATGAAGTAGATTTTCAGGATTTTACATTGGTGCTTAAAAAGTGAACAAGTACTTTTTGTCTTACAGGTGCTGCTTCACTAAAGGATAATTTGCATCCAGGAGAATTAACAGGTACCTTTGCCCCCAGGGAGGTCTCAACTTCCCGCTTCCTGTATGATTTGCTGTTCCACTTCCGATAGCCTTATCTCCCAGCCCCTGCCCTTTTGAGTCCTGCCCCCATCCACCATAACTTAGGACCTATGACGTAACAAACATAACCGGGTCTTTTCAATGTCATAGGACATCGGCCTGTTTTTCAGCCCAAGTGCAAATTTTTGTTTTCTAAATTGCTCACAGGATGCATAGAGTATTTTGGGTTCTTGCTTTTTAAAATACTTTTAATGCAGTTCTAAATGACAACAAGAAGCATTTTGCATTTCTTTGCTGCTTACAGTCCTCTTGGAGATTCTGCTTCCTGTTATTTCCCGCCTCCCGTATCACTTCCGCCCCCTACTCTCCTGGCCCCGGTTGTTCGAAAGCCGATTAAAATAACCCGAGGTTAGCACTTATTCCGCGATTAAAATTCGTATTCCCGGGATAACTAATCAGGGGATAAAACGGTGTTCCTAAGAACAGATTTAATCTTCGATTAACTATCCTTCGATTAAACTCGGATTAAACTGGTAAAACCGGTCTGTAGTGGGACAAAATGCTGTAGCACCGGGAGAGGGAAGGGATAATTATGACGGCTCCTACAAAATTGATACGAACTTGTTGAATGAAGAGAATTTTATATCTCAAGACTTAATATATTTACTCTCTATAAGAACCAGCAAAAACGCTTAAATTAAAATTACGGTTGTGATAAAAAAAATTGTGCAAGATAAACGGCGGGTGAAGCTCACTGAAAATATCATTGACCTCTTGAAAACGCTTACGCGATACCGGTCAAATTTTCAAACTTCTTTGTAATTTAGAAATTCAGAATAGCCTCTATTCGGATGAGCTAATAAAGTAAATTTGGTTAGGAGAAACTGCTACAAAAAAGCAAAGCCATAATGATAAACTCAGCAAAGAAGCGAAAGTGGAGATTGATTATAGCTTAATTCTGCGGATTGAATTATAAACAACTTTTTGAACAACAAGCATGGTCGACAGAAAACGAATCTTTAGCAATATTTTGTCCATAAAATACTCGCCTTTATCAAGACAAAAGAGACTTTAATTCCACCACTGATCTTTCCTTTTACATTACAGCGGCCAGTAAGCGACTATTTCTATCTCTGAGAGCGGAAATGTTGAAATTTCTTGCTGCGCTGTCGTCGTGTAGAAAAATTTGCAGATCGCCGGATAGCGGTCTGTCCGTGTTGTGAAAAATCGCGGGAAAACCGGCCGCGGGATGGCTCGTCCGGAAGAGAATAGTAACATCTATGTTGGAAAGGTCGTCAGGTAACCGGAATTGCTTTTGTTTCCTTGCTGGACCCGGCATTAAAGCAAAATCAACCTCCTGTAAGTCCGCCATTTTGATTCGTTTGTCTGCTTTTTCATCCGATTAGCGAGTTAACCCACCTCGCTAGGTGTGTTAAATTTAACCCTTAGTTTAGCCCTTGGATAGTGCTAATCGAGCTTCCAGGAACAGAATTTAATCGAAGGATAAATTTCTTCCGTAGTTAGGATGATTTAATCGTGGGTTAGCGCTAATCGGCTTTCGAACAACCGGGGCCTGGTCTCTCGCCCCTCTGCCCCCCTCACTAGCTCCCAGTCAAATCAACAACCCAGAATGACCATCTTGGTACAAAACAAATATCACTGCAATATAACTTAACACAACCAAATTACTTTGTCTGAGCAAACTCCCTATTTTGTGTCCTATTATATATATCCATTTAATTAAAAATCACAGGCACATTGCATTGAAATAACTATAGCCAGTGCCAACCACAGGCTTGCTGTAGGGATTGTAATCTGTTTGCACCAAATGATTCAAGAAACCAAGTGAAGATGACAATCTGAATCAATTAGTTAAGAAATTCCCCTCTTTTGCAGGAAAAAGGACCCGCAACAGGAAGAGAATTTAGAGAGCTGTTCAGCAAGAAAAATTTTTGCTGCTACTTTATTTTTTTTCTAATTTGCTTATTTCTTTCCAGTGTGAATAGGTAACGACATCTAGCCAAAATTAAAAATAAGGAGTTATATTTTCAAAAGTTGCAGAAATTTCTTCAGTTGTTAGAGAAACTAGTTGCTAAGGACAAATCAATTATTTTAATTAATTTTGCCAGCATCAATAATGATAATTAATGCCAAATGCCATCTATCTCGGCCAATCAATATTTAGTAATTTTGTCCTTGATATTATAAGCTGATGTAAGCTCCCAATAAACCTTTGCACTAAATGACACTTACATTTGAATACTACTTATACATCTTAAGGCTAGTGTTGATGCTTTGTAAACAAACGATTTATTATAATTTTCATATGCATGATGCATAAGATGTATAAGTATTAATTTTTGTTATTCAAATATGTAATAAAATATATATTAAAAGTGCCATTTATGCAAATTGCTAATTAGACTTCAAACCTGCAAAATAAAATTGAATTGAGAGAAGTGGAAATATTTGTCACTGTTTAATCAGAGTTAATAGAGGGAGTTTAATAAAGGCTTTATTTAAAGCATACACCTTGTTAGAGCTCTCTCTGTCATTGTTGTCTGTTACGTCCTCCAACCCATCTACCCTATCACCATGGAAAAGTTTAAGAGTTTTTTTAAAATAATTAATCCCAATGTGGTTTTGGAATCTTGCTTTGCAATCTTGCAGTTGGAACCTCGTGTTTAGCTATCAAGATTCAAATCACTACTTAGATAATTCACTCATTCTGTAATGCTTAGAGAGGATTCCATTCGAAATTCAGCAAGGAATGCAAACTATGTATGATAAGTGCCTTGCAAGGTTTGTAAGTTGCACGGCATTTTTTAAACCACCATCTTCAAAACAAAATCATAAAACCTTCAAAACAGGACCTTCCTACCATGATTTTTACGTTACCATTGATGCAAAACTGTCCATTAATTCTGTGTATTCGGCTTACTATGGGATAATGTGGGATTATTTAGGGCCTTGTAGGGTTGTGTATTGCTATGTAGGGTTGCACATGGCTATGTGGGCTTATGTACAACTGTGTAGGGTTATTTATGGCTATGTAATCCTATGTAGTTCTGTTTAGGGTTGTTTACGGTAATGTAGGCTTGTGTAGGCCTGTGTAACATTGTGTGTAGCTACATATGCTTATGTTGGTCTGTGTGGTCTTAAGTAGTCCTGTGTAGGCTAATGAAGGATTGTGTAGGTCTATGTAGGGTTGTGGGTTATGAAGGCTTTTGTAGGCATGTGTATGGCTATGTAGGCCTGTGTGGGTCTGTGTGGGTCTGTGTAGGTTTATGTAGGCTTGTGTAGGCATGTGTATGACTATGTAGGCCTGTGTAGGCTTATGTATAGCTGTGTATGTCTGTGTAGGCTTTTGTAGATTTGTGAAGCCTTTTGTAGGTTTGTGTAGCCCAGTTTAGGCTAATTTAGGCTTATGTATGGCTCTGTAGGTCTGTGTAGGCCTGTGTATGCTAATGTAGGCTGAGGTAGGTCTGTGTAGGGTTGTGTAGGCTAATGTATGGCTATGTAGGCTTAAGTACGTCTGTCACCTTAGGCCTGTGTGGGCTAATGTAGACTTATGTAGACTAGTGTGGGCTCATGTAGGTTATGTAGACTTATGTAGGTCTGTGTAGTCCAGTGTAAGCTGATGTAGGCTTGTGTAGGTCTGTGTAATCCTGTGTAGGCTAATGTAGGCTAATGCATGGCTTATGTATGGCTATGTAGTCTTATGTATGGCTGTGTAGGCTTATGTAGGTCTATGTAGTCCTGTGTAGGCTAATATAGGCTTCTGTAGGCTAGTGTAGGCTAGTGTAGGCTAATGTATGGCTATGTAGGCTAATGTAGGCTAGTGCAGTCCTGTGTAGGCTAATTCAGGCTTATCTATGGCTATGTAGTCTTATGTATGGCTGTGTAGGCTATGTAGGTCTGTGTAGTCCTTTGTAGGCTAATGTAGGCTTGTGTAGATTTTTGTAGGTCTGTGTAGGCTAATGTAGGCTTGTGCAGATTTATGTTGGCTTATGTAGGTCTGTGTAGGCTAATGTAGGCTTATGTGTGGATATGTAGGCTTGTGTAGGTTTATGTAGGTCTGTGTAGGCCTATGTAGGCTTATGTAGCCTTCTATAGGCTAATGTAGGCTTATGTATGGTTGTGTAGGCTAATGTAGGCTAATATATGGCTATGTAGGCTTATGTAGGCCTGTGTAGAACAACGTAGCCTAGTATATGCTTATGTGTGGCTATGTAGGTCTGTGTAGTCCTTTGTAGGCTTATTTAGACTTGTGTAAGTTTATGTTGGTTTATATAGGTCTGTGTAGGCCTGTGTAGGCTAATGTATGGCTATGAAGGCTTATGTAGGTCTGTGTAGTCCTTTGTAGGCTAGTGTAGGCTAATATAGGCTTGTGTAGGTTTATGTAGGCTTATGTAGATCTGTGTAGGCCTGTGTAGGCTTATGTATGGCTGTGTAAGCTAATGTAGGTTTATGTAAGCTTATGTATGTCTTTGTAGGCCTGTGTAGGCTAACGTAGGCTAATATAGGCTGGTGTAGGTTTATGTAGGCTTATGTAGGCTTATGTAGGTCTATGTAGGCTTGTGTAGGCTAGTGTAGGCTAATGTAAGCTCATGTAGGCTAGTGTAGGCTAATGTAGGCTTATGGAGGCTAATGTA